>CABHPQ010157309.1:0-34614 GCA_902168405.1 Peromyscus aztecus | reverse complement strand
GAAGCTTCTTGATGACATTGGTCTCTTGGGTAGGCCTATGGTGGTATTTTATTTGTACTGAAATGTGATTTTATTTGTATGTTAATAAATAAAGTTGCCTGGGGGTCAGAGCTAATAGCAAGCCATAGCAGAAGCTGGGCGGTGGTGGTGCACGCCTTTATTCCCAGCACTTGGGAGGCAGAGCTAGGCAGATCTCTGTGTGTTCAAGGATACCACCAGCATGGAGACACACGCCTTTAATCTCAATACCAAACATGGAAGACCTGGAGGTCTGTATAGATGGGCAATGATAAGGAGGTGCTGTGGATATTGCTCTGTATAAATAAACACTGATTGGCCAGTAGCCAGACAGGAAGTATAGGCAGGACTAACAGAGAGGAGAATTGAAGGAACAGGAAGACAGAAGAGAGACTGCCTGGAGCCGCCACCAGGACAAGGAAGATGTAAGGTACCAGTAAGCCATGAGCCATGTGGCAAAATATAGATTAATAGAAATGGGCTAAATATAAAAGTAAGAGCTAGACAATGATAGGCCTGAGCTAATGGCCAAGCAGTTTAAATAATATAAGCTGTGTGTTTATTTTATAAGTGGGCTAAGGGACTGCCGGGGCTTGGCGGGACCCGGAGAGAAAACTCCAGCTACAAGGAGGTCATGTGGTTGGGTTTACAACCAATGAGAAGGCAGAACAGAAAGTCTATATAAAGACAGATACACAGGAAGTAGGGCACTTGCTGAGGAGGACAGCAGCGGCAGTGAAGGGTAAGGTTTTTAGCTCTTAGCTATTGCTCTGACCTCTTGGGCTTTTAACTCTGCAATAGGCTCTGTGTTTCTTATTTAACAAGACAGTTACATCTACATAGACCCTATGCTCTCAACATATAGAGGTGCAGCTCTTTTAAGAGGCCCTGCTGTGCATCTGAGCACTTGAGTATCCTGCACTGGGTACAAATGCCTGTTGCAGGTGGACACAACAAATTCCCAGAGCTGGGGCAGGTAGATGCAGCTCTGGGCTGGTACCTACCTGCCCAGCATGAGGCTAGGCTCTCATAGAAACAAGGGGATGGAGCCCAGTGCCACTCGTGGTGGTAGCCTGGCAGCTTAAGCTTTGGCTCATGCAGTCAGAGGATGCTGTAGGTGCTTAGTAAAGTCAGGTCCAGACCAAAAAAACCCTCTAAAATAGGTACAAAATGTTTAAAAATGTGCCTAGATGCTAAAGAAAGAAAAAAAAAAGGGTATAGACATAGAAAAATAGTTTAAAAATAATAAAGTCTTTAAAAAAAAGAGTAAAGTAATATAAAAACAATAAGCCAAATGAAGATGGGAAATACACAGGGTGTCTGGATCCTATGTAGTGCTTATTGACTTTAAATTTTTTGAATGCTGATGAGTGAAGGGCAAATGCTGCTGAGAGACATTGGACTGTAGAAAAAACTGCTAAATCAAACCAGCACATATATTTTAAGAATGTCTTAACTTCAGAGTGGAAGTCAGAAAATATGTTATGTTGGAGAAAAGGTTTTTGTTTCCTTTTTTCCTAAGGAGATTAGATTAGGGATCTCATTCTGAAAAGAAAAAAAAAGGGGGAATATAGGAATAAAAGGAAAAGGGTAGATTATTGAATCTACTTTTAAACTAAAACACAACTACTAGTCTTAAATATTTTACATTGGTGTGATTTTTGTATATTGATACAAATTTAAGGCTATTTTTGTTATACTGTATATATGTTTCTACTCTTGTTTAAGGTATTGTACCTATGCAGCTCATTTAACAATATAATGTAAATTACTAGTCCTTGAAAGCTATTATTATAAAATACTTAGGATAATTAAGAAATGCAGTTTAGTAGTTAGTCATCTATAACAATCAAACTTGTAGTCAGGTATATTTTCAAGGTTAAACAGCTATATTTTAGATAGTATGGTCTTCAAATACTTCAGAGATCTACAGAATATGGCATATAAGATGTTTTAATAACATAAGGCTTTTCATGACAATAAGATACATCTGTACCTGACAGCACCAATTTACTTCAAAAAAGGATGATGGGCATCAAAGATCCTCCATATGTGTTGTGGAATATTAATTAAATATTAGTTGAAGATGTGTTACATTTGTTTATGCTGTGGAGGAACATTTGTTTAGTGATATAAGGATATGTTGTGTTCTTTTATGTTCCAGTAGTTTAACTCTCTGTGTTACTTGGTCTGTCTAAAACATCTGATTGGTCTAATAAAGAGCTGCCTGGCCAATAGCCAGGCAGGAGAAAGGATAGGCAGGGCTGGCAGGCAGAGAAAGGAAATCTGGGAAGAAAAGGTCAGACATGAGAAAAGACAGAGAGGAAGATATCAGGGACCAGACCCTGAGCTACACAGAAAGCTGTGGAATAAGAAGTAAACAAAGGTATATAGAATAGAGAAAGATAAAAGTCCAGAGGAAAAGATAGATGGGATAATTTAAGGAGAGCTGGCTAGAAATAAACCAAGCTACTGAGAATTTATAAGTAAGAATAAGCCTCTGTGTGTGATTGTTTGGGAGCTGAGTGGCAGCACCCCCCAAGAGTAAAGAGTGAATAAAAACCAACTACACATATGGAGTTTTCTTTTAATGTAGTAAAGCTAGTCATTTGGGCAAAAAACTGCCCTTGCCTCGACTGCTGACTGTATGCTTTCCAAATTGGATAAGCAGGACACAAAAGAAAGTGACTGTCAAACTTTGCCAAGACAAGGTAGGACAGTCCTTCAAAATTCCAGCTTCACAAAACATCTGTCAGATATTCTAGGTCTGTAGGCCAAAGATGGATGTCTCAATGTTGCAGAGGAACCTTGGGTGACTGTCCAGGCAGCTAGCTGTTTCTGTCATTTCTGTAGTTTTGGAAGTTGTTTGCTCTGTACTTCCTTTTTACTCAGGTAATATTATATCCTTGGATCTCTGATGGGGTTGAAGACTAGATAGTTATAGTTACAGTTTTCCTTAGTTATGATAGAAGTAAATTAGATATAAAACTTTGAACTCACCAGGATAGGATAGATAATAGTTTCTCTGGATTGCCAAATACAAATGGCCTGGACATTGTGAATGTAATTCTTACCTGACAACTATTTTTATTGTATATACTTTTACTGTGTTAGAGTTAAAACCTTTCCTTTTTAATTAGACAAAAAGGGGAAAATGTTGTGGGATAAACTTTTTGTACATTGTAAAGATATGTCTCTGTCTAAGGTGCCTTCTGATTGGTTTAACAGAGAGTTGAATGACCAGTAGCTAGGCAGGAGAGAGTCACTTCTTATACGACCCCATATTTCACCATTATGACACCATAGTAACTCAGACTAAATCCTTGATGGCAGGTAGAATGATGGCCCCCACAGATGTCCAACCTGGTCCCTAAAAGCTAGGGATAGGAACCAGATAGATACAGATTCTAAGATGGTTGATTGGGGTGGGCTCAAAACGGATCAAAGTCCTGATAAGAAAACAGGGAGGTGGGAGAGTCAGACTCCAAGAAGGACCTATAACAGGAAAAATAGTGCTGGGTGATGTGGGACCTTGAGGTAAAGGGTGGGAAGCCAGACAAAGCCCCAGAGCAGATTCTCCCTTCTGGGAAAACTCCAGCCAGCTTGCCTTCAGCCCAGTGAGAAACATTTTAGACTGCTGATGTCTAAAACTACAACATGATACATTTTTGACTTGTTTTAAGCCACACGGTTATTTGTTGTGGTAGCAACAGGAAACTCACACATCCCTTGGGAATTTGGCTCATTTCTCTTTAACACCCAAAACAATTACTGGCCTATATTATGTGCTGAATAATATGTGATAAGATGCTTTTTTTGAAAGATTAACCCATTTTTCACACAGCAGTCTGTTTTCCCCATTCCCACTCCCAAAGCTAGTCTCTGAATTTTTTTACTCAGAAGAGATATGGCAAGAGTAAGTGGTAATGTAGTCTCTCTTTGGAGATTTTAGACACTTTGGGGTATAATTATTTGCCATGTAACTAGGTTTGGGCCAATGAAAGATCTCATATGTATGACACAGATTTTCTAAGTTTTTAATGAGGCTAAAAACTTCCTGTTGCCTAGTGATGTCGTAGACATTGTAATGTCACAGCAAAGTACATTGCTTTTGTGTTCTTGATAATGTTGGTGTGAACGAAGCTGCTATGCTTCAAACTGTATAAAAACTACTATGTAAAATTGTGTACAGCACTTAGTACTTGATAATGATCATAAAATGACAGTGTTGATGGGTTATGTAACTTACTATGCATTATAATTAAGCTGTTTTATAACATATTACTTATGCTGATAAACTGATATTGAATAAAACAGTATGCTGTGTTTTGCCAGCAGGACTTCTATATTATGTTCACCACATCTCATGAGGATCAAGAAGTCGTATTGAGTGATTGACTGCACTGTTTGTGTAAGGATGCTGTCTAGGATATTCCCTAGTCACCAAGTTGCCTAGCATGTTTCTCAAAAAGTATCTGTGATCTTAAGCAATGGGTGACTGTACTTCTTTCCACTGAGTGGAAAACAGAGGAAATGCCTCTTTTAAACCACCAAGATTTCAACAGAAAGATTTCTCCTGAAGACTTGAAGAAGACTCCTTCAGGCAGATGGAGATGAGAAAAGAAAAATGGGGCTCAGAAAAGGAAATGCCATGATTCAGAAGCAGGAAGTGGACAAGGGGCTGTGTGATGTCTTAGGAAGTCAATGACATGTGACAAGAAAGTGGAAGGGGAACTATGGGTGTATGGAAGGGACCAAGTGGAGGTAAGGGGCATGAGGAGGTAAGTAGTTGGTTGTTTTACTCTTGGGGGGGGCTCGCCACCCACCTCCCAAATAAATCACACTTGGAAAGCTTATTCTAACTTATGAATGCCCGACCTTACCTTGGCTTATTTCTAGCCAGCTTTTTTTTTTTTTTTTTTAACTTAAATTATCCCATCTACCTTTTACCTCTGGGCCCTTTCCTTTTCTTACTTCTGTAATCTTACTTTCACTCTTACTTCATGGCTGGCTGGGTGGCTGGGTGTCTAGCCCCTTCTTTTCTTGCTCCTTGATCTCTCTTGCTTTGTGAACCCTCTTTTTCTCCATTTATTCTCTCTGCCTGCCAGCCCTGCCTATCCTTCTCCTGCCTTGCTATTGACTGTTCAGTTCTTTATTAGACCATCAGGTATTTTAGACAGGCACAGTGACACAGCTTCACAGAGTTAAACAAATGCAACATTTAAAAAAAGCATATCTTTTCATCATTAAATGAATGTTCCACAGCATAAACAAATGTAGCACATCTTAAAATAATATTCTATAACCGAGGTGACTCAACAAAAACAAGTATTATTTGAAAATGAAAGCTAATGCTGTGTTGTCTGCCCATTTTCCTAAAAATTTCACAATTTCATTTTTCTTTGTAAGGGAATAAAATTCCATTGTATATACGTACTATGTTTTCATTATTCATTCATCTATTGATGGGAATCTAGACTGACTCATTCTTCTCTGTTGTGCTTAGAACAACAATAAACATGGATAGGAAAGTGCCAGTCCTTTGAGTATATGCTTAGGGCTGAACCAGTTGGATCATATGGAAGGTCAGCTTTTTATTGTGAGAAATCTTCGTACTGATTTCCATAGTGGCTGTGACAGTTTACACCCCCATAAGCAATGATTAAGGTCCGATCCTCCACCCCCCATCTTTGCCAGCATTTCTTGTCTCTTTGGGTGATGGTAGCTATTCTGGAGGGTGAGATGGAAACACAAAGCAGTTCTAATTTGCATTTCCAGAATGGCTAAGGACACTTTAAACAATACTTACTCGTCATTTGTGTTTCTTCTTTTGAGAACTGTTTGTTCATTAGCCCATGTGTTGATGGGCAGTTTTTGTTTTTCTGTGTTTCATTTTTACGGTTCTTTATATAGTCTAGAGAGTAGCCCTGTCAAAGTTTCCACACCACTCTGTAGGCGGTCTGTTTGCTCTGTTGATTGCTGCCATGTTGTAAAACTTTCATGCCGTTTAGTGTTTGTTATGAAATTCTTGGTTGATTATTCTCTTTCCTAGTATGGGTGTGTCCCTCTTTATCTCTTCTGACTGATTTTGACTTGAGGTCTAGCTTATCGAGTGTAAGGATTGTTTGTCTCTTTATTTATGGTCTGTTTCCTTGCAGTTGACTCTTTGACGTGCAAATTTGGGGCATCTTTACTAGTTAAGTGTGTCTCTCTGAGACAAGTGTATTTCCTGCTTTTTTTTAAATTTCTGTTTTATGCGTGAGTGTTTTACCTCACTGTATGTGTGTGTGTGTACCATGTGTGTGTCTGGGCCTGGGTCTGCAAAGGGCAGTATTAGAACTGGAGTCACAGATGGTTGTGAACTGTCATGTGGATGCCAGGAACTGAACCTAGGTCCTCTCAAGCACAGGAAATGCTCTTAACTGTTGAGCCTGTGTTGCAGCCCTAGTTCTTGGGTTGGTTGGTTTGTGTTTTGTTCTAACTCAGTGAGAGAGTCTGTGTGTCTTTAATAGTGACGTGAGTGCATTTTACAGTTAAGGCCACTATTGAAAGAGACTGTCTCCTGTGGCTTTGTTAGATTGGCTGGATTGACGATGCTGCCTTCCCTCACCTCCTGTTTGTTTGGGGTCTTTTCAGGTTTGCTATGTTGGATATCATCGATTCTTTCCCAGCTCTTCTTTCTTTGTCTGTTCCTTTCTGAGTACACTGTGGAGTGTGTTCTTTCAAATGTTCACTTAGATGCATTCTTTTCTTCTTTCTCCCTTGATAATATTCCCTGAAGAGTTTTCTGCAGGACTGGATTGGTCATCATAAATTGCTGAAATTTGGGTTTATCTTTAAATAATCCTTATTTCTTCATCAATCCTGAAAGATAGCTTTGCTGGGTATAGCTATTTTGGTTGGAAGTAATTTACTTTCAGGGCTTCAAGTACACAATTCCATGGTTTTTCTGGCATTAAACATTGCTGGTGCAAGTTCTTAAGTTAATCTGATAGTCCTGTCTCTTTGTGTGAGTTGGCATTTTTCCTTCATAGATTTTAATTTTTTTAATTTATGTTTTGTTTTTCACATTTATGATGACTCATGAAGAAATTCTTCTTTGGTAATGTTTATTTAAGATTCTAAATGTTGTTTGTGTTTGAATGTCAACCTATTTCTGTAGGTTTAGGAAATTTTCTGTTATAATTTCATTAAGTAATTTGGCTATTCCTCTTGGTTTTTATCTCAGTTCCTTCTACCCAAATGAACTCTAAAGTTTTGATCTTAAATGTATCCTAGGCTTCTCGGAAGTATTGATGATATTCACATTTTGTATATGTCTGACTATATTATTGTCTTGACTTTGTCCTCCATTTCTGAAATTTGTTCTTCTGCATGGTTTCCTCTGTTGGTGATGCTTTCTGGTATAGTTTTTATTCTATTGATGATTTCTTTCATCTACAGAATTTCTGTTTTGTTATTTTTCAGTGTTTCAACATCTTTGCTTAATTTCTCCTCTTTTTTGGGGGGAGGGGTTCCTCTTCCATTTTACAATTGCTCCATTCACTTGGGAAATTGTCTTGCTGAGATTTTGAATAGATTCTTTGTTTATATGCTTATTTAGTCATTAATTCTCTTTAAAAGCAGTATTCTGAATTCTTCCTTGGACATTTCAGCTATTTTCTGTGGCTTTGGTTTCCATTTTTAGGGGAATTGGGGTGCTATGGAGATGGTAGATTCTTATCTCATCATCTTTGTGTTTTTGTTATTTTCTACAAAAATTGGTTGGGATAAGGATGAATGTGTCTTCCAGATTTAACTGCCTGTTTTTCTACCTCTGTTTGGCTATTTGTCCTGTTTTCTGTTGGTCTTTCCAGAGTGATGTCTTCGTTAGGAAATTTGCTTCCCCCAGCTATTAAGGGGAGAAGATGAAATGATGCTTCCCACTTCTTCATAGCAGCCGTGCTTGCCCTAGGTGTAGGAGACCCATTGTCTCTCTGTGTCCTGTTATGGTTTGGAGCCTGGCATTGGGACACTGGTTGGAGAAGGTGTGGTTTATATGTTCTTCAGAGCAAATGGTGTCAGTTGTTAAGTAGAGAAACAAAGAAGGGACAGGGAAAGGAGGGAAGAGTGGTCCAGTGTGATCGAGAAGGAAGGTATAAAGGCTGGAGGTGGGAGAGGTGGGAAGATAATTATGATGTGGAAGAGAAGGTCTTCATAGGTGTAGAAAGCTGGAGGGCAGTCATCGAGGTCTATTCTTTTGAGACAGAGATTAAAGCACTGTGTCTTAACCATAAGTGCACAAAATTGCAAGTAGTTATAAAAAAAGAAAGAAAAAACTAAACTACTAAAACATTAGACAAAAGAGACTAAACATTTGAAAATACATAGAATGAAAATACACATGCAAACCCACCAGCCAACAAACAAAAGGCTGGTAACCTGCCAAACCACATATCAGTTTAATTTTTTTTACCTTAGTGGGATGTTGAGGTTCCTCTTTCGCCAGGGTTGTTATTTGTATTAGTTTTAACAGGAGGGGGAGAGATTGTTAACGGTGTCAGCCATTCAGCCAGGTTAAGCCTGCGTGTCATTTGAAATTAGGATTTTGTGTGCTTAAACCTTCTGCAGGCGTTTCCTGGCTTGGACTCCCTGCCCTCTTGGCCACATGCAGACCAACTTCCCTGTGAATGAGGGACTGAACTTTCCGTAGGCAACACTTGCCGTGGCCCACATTCTGAATGGATGCCACATCCTGCGCATCTGAGTGCCTCCTTGTGCTGGTGGAGAGCTGAATTCTACCTTACTGTGCTCCCTTTCAGCAACCCAGGGATGGTGGGGACGGGGGTTGCTTTCTCTAGCTGGCAAACTAGTGTTTGGTTTTCGTAGCCTTAATTCTGGGGTCATTACTCATGCGCTTGTTCTGTTTTCAGTAGTAAAGGGTTCCCTCTGAGACCCCAGGAGTAGCACCTGTGTGAAGTTCAGTCCCAGAGTTTCGCGGCCGAGGCATGGCTGAGGTGATGCCTCCTGGGCTCAGGATGACTGCTGCTATGAAGATGTGGACAGTGTGTCTGGGGTGCTGGTGTGTGACTCCATCACCTAGGACTCAGCTGGTTGTCCCCAGGATAGGGGTTCCTTAAAGGAAGAACTTTCTTAGGTGTGGCTTTGTGGCCCATTCACTATGAGAGATACATCTAAGGTTGCTCCAGAGAGCTCTTAAGCCCGCTGGCAATGTGCCAGGTGGCGGAAGCGATGGCTGCTGAGTTACATCACAGAGGACGGTCACTGACACACGTGTTTTATCGGTGAGGGTGGTCATGGTGAAGCGGCTTGGCCGGACAGTACAGTGATCCCCGGCCCTCTCTTAGGCTCAGTATAATCCACTCGCTCACATTTGGTTTCTAACCATTTTATCTGCAAATCCTGATTTTTGATAAAAATTATTTAAATTCATATGTACAGAATACTATGGTTTGAGGTGCTGCCTGCTTTACTGTGTGACGGTGTGTGTGGGTTTGTAAGATTTTTATTAGTAGTGTGTGTGTGTGTGTGGGTGTGTGTGTGGGGGGTGTGAATGGGTGTGTGCGGGTCAGAGGTCAACTTTACAGGATCTGTTCTCTCCTTCCACCTCTGCAGAGGTCAAACTCAGGTCATCAGGTCTGCATCAGTGGGCTGCAAGCTCGTTCACCCTCTGGGCCATCTCTCAGGCTTACAGTTCGGTTTTCTTTTTTTTCAAACTTTTTATCCCCAGGCCTTGAACTACTGCTCTTTGCTACAGTAACTGGTGCTAACAGAAAAGACAGGCTGTTAGTAAAAGTGCCCCTATGGAATCAAGCAGGTATATAAGTGGGAGGTTTCATGTAGATTCTTCTCTAGGTACTGGCAACAGCAGTACAGAAATACAGATTAGAAAAAAAAGCTGACACATTCACCAAGGCAGAAGGCAGATTTTTTTTTGTTTGTTTTCCCAATGGCCAGGGAACAAGAAAGCCTGGGACTGGTTGCTTAATGTGTACAGATTTCCTTTAGTGTTGATGGCGTTGCTTTGGATGTAGACAAAGCTGAAGGTTTTCCACCGTCGCAAGCTAACTCTGCACTTTCTTAATTGCGCCTGTAGTCACTTGTGGTGCTAGGGAATGAACCCAGGAACTTGCTAATGTTGGGTAGACACACTACCACTGAGCAACACCCCCCAGCCCCAATTATGCTCTTTTGATTTTACATTATAGAGATTCTACTTCAACGAAAGAAATCCCAAAGACTGAGTGGAAACAGGGTAGAGCCGGAAGGCCAGTGAAGAGGTTCTTACAATAACCCAGCTGAGGGGCAGAGGAGTTTGGGCAGCCAGTGGTAGGGATGGTGACTAGGTGGCGTCTAGAGACAACTTAAAACAGAGAAAGAGGTCCCTCTGTGTCCTTTCTGAGGCTCAGAGGCCCGAAGTGCTCTGTTCCCTTGGGAGCCCTGGAGGTTACTCTCAGCTCTCGTAGTAGGGCTGGCTTTGGGAAACCCGAGAGCTCCCCATCTTAAGGCCAGTGTTGAGGCTGAGGATGGCCACACTGACCAGAGTGCTGTGGGCCACAGACTTTATGCCTGGGACAGTGCTGGAAGTCACATTATCCCTGATGAAGGATTACAGCCCACTTAAGAGTGGATAGCTTGCTAAATCTCTCTATAAACTGTTTTCTTCCCTCCCGTCAATAAACATTGCGTTTTCAAGAGACCTAAAGGCACTTAACAGGTCTTAATTGTTCACAACAGTGACTAAGACCCACTTGGTCAAGCTTTCCCCGACTTAGCAGCTGTCCAAAAAGTGAGAAATTTATGATTTGAGAGCAATTTCATTTTTTTCTGCCTGAACCACACAATAATTTGTGGGAATTAGCTACCTGATAAGATAAGGGCTCGGGGTGGGGAGATGTGGCTGGGGGAGGGAGGAGAGGGCATTCAATGCCCTTCAGTGTTCCAAGGAGGGTTGTGGAATTTTTGGAGCTGCTCTAGACACACTGCAGGGGCCATTAAAGGATTAGCCGGCCCTGCCAGAGCGGTTATGCGCTGTGAGGTTAGTAAATCACCGGGCCAGGTCATTATCCTGGGAATTAGCTCAAGCTGTATCCGAAGAGACACCGGCTATCAATCGGAGTCACAAGAGAGAGGCCAAAACCCGAGGCTGAACTCGGGTCTTTGCAGGCCCGGGACTTCCAGGTCACAGGCAACAGAGTCTTGTTTTCCTCTTGTTTTGGCACCGACACCTCCAGCATCTTAACTGCCCTGTCTTTATCAGCACATTTTTTTTGTGGGGGCCAGCCACTGAAAGTTTGTTCCTCTTCACCAAACTGTATTCACTTCGTGCCTGGTTCCTTGAGAGGAACAAATTGCCCAAACAGGATGACAAGCATTTGCTGGATAAAAAGAAAATTTTCTTCTCTGGCATTTGTCAACACAGGGGTTGTGATTTTTTTTTTTCCTTTTCGTTTTCTTTGTGTGTGGTTTTCCTTTTCTGTTTGGTAGAGGTAGAAAGGAGGAGTGTTATTTCACTGAAGCATAAAACTATTTAAAAAAAAAAACAACTGATACATCTGGCCTATGGAATACAGAGGTTCTTGACAAAGGCAATAAGTGGAAATAAAAAATGCATTTGAATTGCTTGTGTTTCACTCCCAGATGCCCAGCCAAACGGCAGCAAACCTTTCCCCCACGACCTTCTTTGAGACATTTATTAATTATGCTGCCGAGTGAGGCTCCATTTGAGAAATCTATCTGTAAGTCCTCATGGAGTTTGACCGCCATCTGAAAGAGCGATTCTGTAGAAAAAGGATTTTGTGTTCCTGGTTTAAGGGCTCCTAGGCCCCTAATGCTCCATCGCAGGGGGAGTGTTAACAGATGAGGTGGAAGTGTTCAGCTTGATTCAATCAAGTGACCTGCTACCAAGCCAAGGTCCTGAGGGCCTCAGGACCAGCAGCCTGCCTGATAAATGAAATGATGAACAGGCCCACAGAGAGGGAGAGTTGAGACTGGTGGTTGAGAGTCAGGACCTCCACGGTCCCACAGCCTGAATGAAATCCACTTTTCGTCTATAATTGTGCACAAGTCACTTGATGTCTTGAGCCTCCAATCCCACAGCCACAAATGAGGACAATATTGGTCTTTTCTCTTTAGGGTGGCAGTGTGGTTTGATCCTGAAATGCCCCTCATAGGCTCAGGTATTGAATGGCTGGTCTCTAGCTTGTAGTGCTAGTGCGAGAGTGTGTGTGTGTGTGTGTATGTGTGTGTGTGCAGGTACAAATGTGTGTGGATTCGTGGTGGAGTCAGGTGTTGTTGTTACTCTGGCGCCATCCACCCACTTTTTTTTTCCAGGCAGGGTCACTAGCCTGGAGCTCACTAGGTAGGCTACACTGTCTGACTAGTTAGCCTATGGGTCTTTATTCTCCAGGGTTGGGGTTATAGCTTTCACCATTATGTCTGACTTTTTTAGATGGCCTTTGGAGATTGAACTCAGGGTCTCAAGCTCAGATGTCAAGCATCTCACTGACTGAGCCATCTCTCAAGCCCCTGGGGTACCATTTTGAAGGCTGTGGAATGTTTAGGAGATAGGACCTGACTGACCAAAGTAAATCACTAGAGGTAGGAGTTGGAAGGTTATGCCTTTTCCTAGTTCCAAATTCCCTCTTTTGCTTTCTGATCCTCCAGGATGTGAACAAGCCACTGCATCCTCTTGCTTCCATGAAGTAAGCTATTCTCACTATGCTTTCCCTCCATGATGAACTGAAATCTTTCTGAAAGCAGGAGCTCAATAAACCTTCCTGTCAGAAGGTCACTCCAGTTTTGGGGGTCAGAAGGAAGAGGGTTGTTAAGTGGTTTGCAGAAGAACCTGGCACAGGGCCAGCATCAAGAGCATACCAGTTGGTTACTGTTATTTTTGTGTTCATGAAAGGAGTGTTTCCTTTGCTTTGTCTATGATAAACCCTGAGTTCTGCCTAGGGACAGCTTCCTGTTTACTGGTGGACTGTGTTTTGATATGCCACTTACCTGCTCTTGTCCAGGATGGGAATGAGCATGGGACTTGGGCTCAGAAGACCTAATTTCAAGTATCTTCTCCTCCATGATGCACGGAGTGGGCTTGGAGAAATTTCCTTGTCTTCTTTAACTGCCAAGTGGAGACATTCCTCAGGACCTTACTAATGCATCAGGAAGATCAAATGAGATGAGTGGTTCATGATGAGGGAGGCTGTCCCTAGCAGACTGAGAAGGACTCCATGAACTCATACTGGCTTGGATCCCAAGAAACACCATAAGTTGAAAAGACATTTAATACACCCGATCTTCCAAACATTGTAGCTTCTCTATACATATAGTACAATGCAGGAAACAGTTGTTTCCATTCATGATCATGTGACTACCTAGAGCCCAGATTCACCAGAAAGGCTCACACTTCATGTTGCTAGCCTTAGAAAAGATTCAAACTCAAAATGTGGTTTCTACAGAGCAGGTATTGCTTTTGTGGGATCATTAAGTCAAACCCCCACAAGTCTAAGGCTTTCTGTGTAAGGTAATGAGAGTCATAGTTGTAACAATGAAGTCACATGGACTATTGATGTCATGAATTGTTCCATACCACCTGACAGACTTGGACCCAAGGAGGAACTAGGAACAAAAGATGGGAAAGATAAGAATGTTCTTAACCCATCAATGCCTTTTGCTTTCTAATGGTGAGAGAAATGCATAACCCCCACTCAGAGACATCAGCTAGATTTTCGCAGATTATTCTTGTAAGACAGCAGATCTTTTCATGTCATTGAAATCTCACTAGTAATAGTAAACACCATTGCTTCCTTCTGTCTCTCTTACAATAGTAATTTTGAAGAGTAAGGATTAATCTACAAACACTTGGATCTCAAGAGGATGGACCAAGTCTACAGTGGATGGATGTTCCCCCAAATTTAGAGGGAAACAGAGCAGTAGCTGGCCCAGGCCTGGTCTCAGCTCATCTCAAACTCAGACATCCTTGTTAAATTGCTAATGTGAGATATTAGTCTAATGAGGTCTTTTATGAAATTGCTTTTAAATGCTAAATACCTTGAATATAGCAACTCACGATAGCTAGATAACCTGGTCAGTAGATCTCATTGTCCCTCTCTCTGCTCTGTAAATTTTATAGCAGCTTTGGATCAGAAGGGAAAGTAAGGAAGCTGGCAAAGACAATCCAGGATGTAACTCAGAAGAGAAATAGTTTCTTTTTTCCTATCACAGTTGAGCTATTACATAATGTACTATGTAATGTGTTAAGCTGTATATTTTCCCCCCAAAACCTATCTCTAAGGCAATAAGTGATCTCCAAATGCAAAGTGCTTTATTTAGTACCCTTCCAAGGTTCTCTCACCACAGCAGGGAGCAGCTTTGGGTCAGAAAGGAGATCATAGTTTGATATATGATATACCCAATTTATCTTCCTTCTGTGAGGATTCATGTGCGTATGAACAGAAATACCCAAACATACTTCCCCATGATATAGGCCCAAGTGTGAGACAATCAAGTCTGTGTTTGTTATTACTATTTTCTGTTTCAGCTCGATTTCTTTATGAAAAGGAGTTGATCTGGGCTGCAAGCAGATTTTGGTTACAGTGATTCCTGTCGTTGAGCTCGCCAGTATGGATTCCAATTTGACACAAAGATCAGAGGAGACCACCTGATATGGACAATTTGGTCTCTTCTCATTGTAGACAAACTCTATCAGAAATATATTTCCAGATTATTTCTGGTCTACCCAGATAATCTCCTGTAAATTCAGCAGCCTTATATCTACTGAGTCCCTAGCTGTATCTCCCATGTGACATTTTTCTGCCCTTTCTTTTCTATATCCTCCTTAAAGTAACTGGTTTCCATCAGAAACAAGTGCCCAGAAATGTCAAATACATCCTCTGATTCAGATGGTGTCATTATTTGTAACTTTTTTTTATTGTTTTTTTTTTGTTTGTTTTTCGAGACAGGGTTTCTCCGTGTAGTTTTGGTGCCTGTCCTGGGTCTCACGCAGTAGACCAGGCTGGCCTCAAACCCACAGAGATCCACCTGGCTGTGCCTCCGGAGTGCTGGGATTAAAGGCGTGCGCCAACACTGCCTGGCTATTTGTAATTTTTAAAGGTTTAATTTCTTCCTTCCTTCCTTCCTTCCTTCCTTCCTTCCTTCCTTCCTTCCTTCCTTCCTTCCTTCCTTCCTCCCTCCCTCCCTCCCTTCCTCTCTCCCTCCCTCCCTCCCTTCCTTCCTTTTCTTCTCTCTTTTTTTTGCTTGTTTGTTTGTTTTTTGAGACAAAGTTTCTCTGTTTAACAGCCCTGGCTGTTCTGGAACTGGATTTGTAGACCAGGCTGGCCTCAAATTCAGAGAGATCTGCCTGCCTCTGCCTCCCAAGTGCTGAGATTAAAGGCACGTGCCACCATGCCCAGCAAGGTTTAATTTCTTAAGAAAATCATTGTTACAAAAATAACAAGTTTGCTAGGTAAAATAATTCTAGAACTGGAGAGATGGCTCAGTGGTTAAGAGTGTCTACTGCTCTTACAGAGGACCCTGGTTCAGATCCTAGCATCCACATGATGGCTCACAACTGCCTAGAACTGCAGTTTTAAGGCGTCCAATGTTCTCTTCCGGCCTTGCCTGGCTCCTGCACACATGTGGTACACTTGAACTCATTCAGGCACACACATATACACATTAAAAAAACCCCACAAGTCTTTTTAAAAAGTATAAAATATTGAAAACAGTATATATAAGAAGAAAGGTGTGCACTGGTCTTACCCTTTCAGATTGCAAATGTTCGTTTCTATGTAACATTTCAAAGCCAAGAAAAATCGTGCTCTATAGACTGTCTGCTTTTTTTTTTAAAATTTAAAGTACCTAGGATAAAATTCCACAAATATAAATTTTAAAACAGGAAACTGGGGTCCAAGGATCCCTAGGGGGACCCATGGATGGACTTCGGGAGTTCATGGACCCTGGAATTTTATGTGACTACACATGTGAGCATTTTCTAAGGTTCATGGCATTCATCAGGGCTCAGAGGACTCCATCACCTCCAAAGCACATAAGCAGAATTTCCCCAACTTTGTGTGCAAGGCTTTGGGGGCTGACAGCTCTGAAATCACAGCCTAAACCTTCAGACAACCTTGTTGGATTGCTATGGTGATATATTAGTCTAATGATGGCTTCTATGAAGTTGTCTCTAAACACTAAGAACCTCCAAGCATAGGAACTCACCCCAACTAGGTGATTTGTTCAGTAGACCACATTGTGCCTCTCGTGGCTCTGTAAATTTTGCAGCAGTTTTGGGCCAAAAGCAGTAAAATCTGACCTGGAGAAATCTTTAGAGCAACAGCCTTGCTGGCTATTTCTAGGCTCTCTGGGCCATGAGGCTGTGTGAGCTTCCATTCAAAGCAAATGGGAAGTGGGAAAAAGGGAGAAAAGAGTAAGGGATTGTCCTTAGATAGGTGACCATTGCAGAAGAGTGATTAGAACCCTTAAAAAAAATCTGTGCATTTGTGTGTGAGCATGGAGCACATGTAGAGGTCAGAGGACAGCCTTGGGTGACAGTCCTTACCTTCCGCCATGTTTGAAGCAGGTTCTTTTTGTCATTCACTGATGTTGTGTGTGCCAGGCTATCTGTCACATGAGCATCAATGGGTTCTCCCATCTCCACCTCCCATTTCCCCATGAGAATGTTGTGACTACAGGTGCATGCCACTGGGCCAACTCTGGGTTCTGGGGATTCAAATTCATGTCCTCACATTTGTGCAGCAAGTACTTTACCCCCAGACCTGCTACTCAAATGTAAAATCTCAGGTTTGGGTTATTTGTTCCCTCTCACCAAAGCCGAGTTTGATGATCTTTCCAAGCCATCCCTGCACTCTCCTCTCCATCTTCATCACCACTAGACATGATCCTGCTAATTCTGGTATCTCCATTCACTGTGGTCCCCACTTCTCACAATGTTGAAATCCATCACTGGTTTTTGGCTATTGCCTGAGAGGTGAGCGGCTAAAAACAAGTCATTAGAGTCGTTAACAGAATACATGGATGCTGCCATGAACAACTGGGACCTAGGGCTGGACTTTCTCCATGCTTCCTTGTTTCTGAAAGCCATCACTTAACCACGAGTCCAAAGGCGAGAAGAGATGGAAAGATTCCTGCTTGGAAGCTGCAAGTCAAGCCTGCAGCATCTCAGCCCTTAGCCAGCGTTAAGAGGATAACAATGACAAACATTTTCTCCGTGCCCTGATTACAGAATGACAAGGCTGCCTTTTAATTTTTAATCTCACCCTGCATTTTAAGATGACAAAATGCATCAGCCTGGGCTACGCTGTGATTTTAGCCTCTGACAGAGTGGAAGAAATTGAGAGGAGACAGGAAACAGCTGCTGTGCTGTTCCTTGGTCTGCTGACCCTGCTCCTACCCCAAACAAGCAGCAGCCTGTCCTCTTGGCCCGTCCCGAAGCCTGAAGCTAGGTAAGGAGCCAAGGCTCTGGAGGGAGAAGGACCCCCACCCCCGCCCCATTCCCTCCTGAGCACAGCCATGTTGTTTCTTGGACTCATAAATCCTGAGCTAGTATTTGATCCCACAAAGTAAGATTGTGGTTATCTGAGTGGATGGCCCTGTCATGAGGCCCGTAGACAAACCGCAGCCAGGCTGGATCATTAGTCACTGGGACAGAAGTTCTACACCAGGTCAACCCAAGGACCAGTGTTGCTCTGGCCTCAGACAGGGCCCCAGGAGGACAGCTCATTATTGTCTTCAGGAACTCAAAGTCAAGCCTTCTCATTCTTCTGGGAGGTGGTGGTGGGGGAGGTCGGCGAATAAATAAATCTCTTGAATCTGCCTGCAGTGTTGCTCAAACTCCTGTGCACATAGAATTATTCTAGAAGATGTGTGATAAATGCAGATTATCAACCCCATCGCCAGAGATCCTCATTCCTGGATCTTGTTCCAAGCTGACCCTTCCACAGTCTGAAAACTGTCTGTGCCATCTCCCAACACTGATTTCCTGCTGTCTAGCCATTTCTGCTCTCAGCTCCAACTCCATCCACCACCCAGACCCTTTGTAGGAGGCTGGAGGCAGGGAGAAAAGAGGTTTTTAGAATCCGGGGCATAATTCAGTGTCTACATTCCTGCTTTAGGGGACAGAAGACAACATGTACCAGACAGAGAGGGCAGAGCCCAGAATCCTTGGGCCTGCCACTAAGAAACAGATCAGTTCATCTGGTGACTTATGAACAGCAACAATGGCTGCCATTAACTGAGCACTCCTGTGAGGTATTATGATGATAGTTTCTTGTAAGGTGTCAAAGGCAATGGTCCTTCGTGAGATTTTTCAGACAAGGTGGTAAGAAGCTAATGACTGGAGAGTGGGTGACAGTGAGTCTGTACTCACTGTCAGCAGAGCGACTCTGGGTACTGTACTCCAAAGCCTTGTCTTGGGCTGGCCTGATGACTTAGACAGCAAAGAACTTGCTCTGTAAGCATGAGGATCTGAGGTGGATTCCCGGAACTCACACGAAAACAGAGCGGTGATGTGTGCATTGCTGAGGAGGATCCCTGCAGATTGCTAGCCAGCTAGGCTTTCCTGTTTGGTGAGCTCTAGGCCACCAGAGACCTAATGTTAAAAAACAAAGTGAGGCTGGGTGTACTGACACTTTTAAAACCCAGCACTGGGGCAACAGAGGCAAGCAGATCTTCATGAGTTTAAGGCTAGCCTGGTCTACTGTCCCAGGCGAGTCAGAATTTAGAGTGAAATTTTGTTTCAAAAACAAAACAACAAAAACGAGGTAGATGACTCCTGAGGAATGATGTCTGAGGTTGGCCTTTGGTCTTCACATATATGTGTGCACACACA
Organism: Peromyscus aztecus; assembly: GCA_902168405.1. Taxonomy (NCBI): domain Eukaryota; kingdom Metazoa; phylum Chordata; class Mammalia; order Rodentia; family Cricetidae; genus Peromyscus; species Peromyscus aztecus. Next base: position 15,746 of record CABHPQ010157309.1, on the reverse strand, counting down.
CACACACACACACGTGCGCCTCATGTACCTGAACATACACACACACACACACACACACACACACACACACACACACACACACACATACACACACACACACATGCACACACTAAAAAACAACAATAAATAAAATATTCTGCCTCCCCTACCAATGCCCAGCACTAATGTTGTCTACGATGGATTCTAATTATGTCACCTTTTCAAAGAGTGGAGCTCACTTCTCTCCTGAGGAGACTAAAGTTAGCAACTTCCTCCTGATGGCGAGAACACGGCAGAGGTGACGAGGACACGGCAGAGGTGACAGCATGCTAATTCTAGGATTCTGTGTAAAAGTCACGATAGTGGGCTGGACAGTGGTGGCGTACACTTTTAATCCCAGCACTCTGGAGGCAGAGGCAGGTGGATCTCTGAGTTCAAGACCAGCCTGGTCTACAGAATGAGTTCCAGGACAGCCAGGGCTGTTACACAGAGAAACCCTGTCGTGAAAAATCAAGAAAAAAGAAAGAAAGAAAGGAAGGAAGAAAGAAAGAAAGAGAGAGAGACAGAGAGACAGAGAGACAGAGAGAGAGAGAGAGAGAGAGAGAGAGAGAGAGAGAGAGAGAGAGAGAGAAAGGAAGGAAGGAAGGAAGGAAGGAAGGAAGGAAGGAAGGAAGGAAGAAAGAAAGAAAGAAAGAAAAAAGAAAACCTGGACCAGCATGTGGGCCATTGTTTCAGTTAAATGTCTCAAAGACCACACAAAATAATAATAAACATGTGTTGTTTCATACTGCCGAGGTTGGGGGTGATTTGCCAGGCAATGATAGATGGCAAACATGGCTGTGTCTGGGAGCTTAGAACTACAGACCTCAAGCCTCATCTGCATGCATGGGGTCAGCACTGGATCAAGCTTTCAAGATGGCTTCGTTGTGTGTGTTTCTTAATGGATTGCTATAAACCACTCTGTTAACAGTCAAGTATAGAGACATAAACATGTGCATCTCCTGGGTAGAGCCTTTTAAGCTAGCTTTTCCATGTCTCCCCTCCTTCTCACTCTACAAAAGAAGCCTGCAGCCTCTGCCTAGGATCTCCTTGCTGGCTACCATGTTGTTTGAGCATCCTGTCCTCCATCCAGGGTCTCCTTGCATGAACTTCATAGCAATGGTTTACTAGAAACAGTCAAGGGAGTGATTCAGAACATGTTGTTTGAGCATCCTGTCCTCCATCCAGGGTCTCCTTGCATGAACATCAGTTTACTAGAAACAGTCCAGGGAGTGATTCAAAAGGGAAGCCAGGGAGAGACTGGAATGCTGTGCACAAACTGGAACCGTTATCCAAGGAATAGAATGCCATAACATGAAAGGGGACTTTGACTAGTTTCCCTGATATGGGGACCAGCTGCTCCCAGGAGTCTCACTCCATGGGGAGCCTTTGAAGGCCTAGGACACATGCTGAAGAAGAGAGGAAAAAGAGGGAAGAGGGGGTGTTTGGACTTCAAGTTATCTCAGGGATCACCTCGAGAATCCATATGGGGATGATCATTTCTTTTTCATGTCATGATTTACAGTGTTCTAGATCTGGGAGCACAGGTCCTCTGAGTGGACTGAAACTGGCCAATTCCTGCCTCAGCCAGGAAGTACCCTCCCTGGCAATAGGATCAGGGTGGAACTTTTGCTGTTACTCACTACCTAGGTCCTGGGATGCCTGGTACTAGGGTCTGTTCCTAGCTCAGACATCCTCTTCCTTGGCCGGTTCTCTCTAGCCACATCCTAGTGTCCTGGAGGTGATTGGGGAACACCACAGGGTAGTGAGCACGTGGGTAGCAGGAAGCTCCAGCTAATTTTATATATATATATATATATATATGTTTTTCGAGTCAGGGTTTCTCTGTATAGTTTTGGTGCCTGTCCTGGATCTCACTCTGTAGACCAGTCTGGCCTCGAACTCACAGAGCTCACCTAGCTCCGCCTTCCAAGTGCTAGGATTAAAGGTGTGCACCACCGCCGCCTGCCTCCAGCCAACATTTTAAAGTTCTATTTCTGATCAATCTCCATTGTGTGTGTGGAGACTTTTTTTTTTTTTTTCGCAGCCAAATGCAACTATTCTGCTTTGCAAAATATAGCATGGGCCTTATACCTAGACCTTTGAGCACACTGCTGATCTGCCTGCACTCTCCTCCCTTGGTGGAAGGCTGGCTTCTGTTCATCCTATCTTTCTGGCCGAGGCATCACCTCCTCTGAGAAGCCACCCTAGATTCCCACAGACTAGCACCCTGGGCAGTCTTCTCTCATTCTACCATCAGTAAGTACCAGTTTGTTTCTCTCCCCCTCCAGACTACAGACACCGCTGAGTGGGGACCCCCTCATTCATTGTTCCATTTGTTGGAGAGTCTGAATGAACGGGTAAATAAATGAATGGGTGGTTTCTGAACCCGGAACAGCACCCAGTTCTGGAGTACGTCCAGTGTATGTCTATGGAGTGAAGCAGTGTCTGCTGCTTATTTCCCTGAAGAGAGGCTGAAGGTGATCAAGTCCTCGAAAGACGAGGGAAGCTTGAGGGAGGAAGACCCTTGAGTGTTTCTCAATACCCTGAGAACCTACTACGTGTGTCCCTGCCGCGTCCTCTTACACCGGCTCCACACACACCCACTGGCGCAGGCTCCCTACTTCTCTCGCTTGATAAATAGGACTGAACTTTCTGGCCTAAGAGGTACTGCCTTGTTGATTCAAAAGCTGGTAACAGTGACCCCGGCCCAGAAACATTTCCTGGGATCAAATAGCCAGCTCCTCTCGTCACTCATCAATCTGCAACGGGCCAAATGTCCACTTACTCTACGACTTACTACCTGAACCCTAACCCGAAGGCCCCCAAGCCAGGGGATGCCCGAGTTATTTACTATCATCCTCATTTCCCAAGGCTGTAATTTAGAATGGCTTGCTGTTTGAGGCAAAACAAAGCAGTATTTTGGTTCACCAAGGGTTTGGAGTAGTGCCGCTTTCATGAAATAAAAATAATAATCTCATATTAAAACTGCTTTTTACATTCATTTCTTACCCAGTGGACATAAAAAACCATCTAGATAGCCATGAATATCTCTAGTCTTACAAATACAAGCTCAAAAAAGTTGAGTAACTGAGTCTGCATTGTCCTCAAGCAGGGAATGCAGTGTTCCTATGGATATTAGTAAATATAACAATAGTGAAATTTATTATTACCAATGGTTTCTGTCAGTCATTATTGATTACTAATTATCAAGTTAATATGAAATATAAATTAACATTTCATTTCTGAGTGTTTAAGTTCAATCTTTCATTAGTGTCTTCACAATGTTTCATTTGTGTGTTAGGTACTGGAGTTTAGTCCTTTATGAAGACAATTTGATTAAAAATTGTCACAACAGGGGTGGAGGTATGGCTCAGGGATGGAGCACTCGCCTGGCATGCAAGGCCTTGGGTTCTGTTCTCAGCACCAAAACAAACAAGCAAACAAACAAACCATCATACCAATTTTGTACGTTGTATGTCATGGTCATGAGTTGCTTAGTGACATGGATTCATTTTGAGAACTAGGTCTTTAGTCAGTTTTGACATACAGTAAGAGTGATGGATCCAAGCCTACATGGTACAGCCTACTGTATTCCTAGGTTGTAGTATGCACTGTCATACATGTCATCCACCACATGTTATGTGGCACAGCTGTGCTAGCGTACTCAGTGGATGAGTGTAGATGTTGAATTTTAGAGACGTGAAATGACATGCCCAGGGTTGTAAAGCAGGTGCATGATAGAGTCTTCTGCATATTCTTGATCGACATGCCTGCGAATCTAACATTCTTACTTGTTAATCTCTGAAGGCTAGGACCACAGCCCTGAGCCACTGTGGTGTTCTCACTGCCTCGCTTAGTTCTAGCTTGCAACAGAGTGAGTCTCAACCTAATGCTCTTTCTTGTTCTGTTCTGCCTCGAACACGAAGAAAAGATACTGTGAGTTCTACAGCAGAACCTATTTCCCAGTCTTTCCCAAGGCTTCTCATCTCCCCAAGCCTCGGTTTTCTGTAGCACCTTTGCAATCACAGCATCCCTTTACCACGAAGGAAATACAAGTGAAGGGCATGGAGAGCCTCAGACCCTCTACATAACCCTTTGAGAAAGACATCGTTTCCTCTGGCTTTAAGAGGGCCAGATGGGATGAGAAGATTGGTGCAATTTGGCTAGGGAATATAATGTGAGTTTCAGTGCTGAGTTTGGAACTTACATCCAATACTGACATCAGCCGCCATGATGGTTTCCTTTCTGCTTTACACAGCTGTTATGTGACATAAGAAATACACCATTCATCCATTTCATGCATTCAATCCATTCATGCCACAGAGTTGTACATCCGTCACCACAATCAAATTTAGAGACACCCATTGCCCAAATAAAGAAATCCTGAATACCTTACCATGTCTAATCTCAAGCTCACCACCCTCCTCAGCCCCAAGTCCATTAGGTAAGCTACCTTCTGTTTCTATAGATGTGAATATTCTGGGCTATTCATGTGCATTGAATCATACAACATATGGTTTTTGTTATTGGCTTTTTATGTTTTGTTCTTGAAAAAAGTTTGGTTTTGGAGAGGGAAAGGGTCTCATGTAGCCCAGATGGCTTTGAATTTGGTTGATAGTAGAGGACAGCTTAGAATTTCTGATCCTTCCGCCGCTATCTCCTGAGTGCTGGGATTACAGGCATGCACACACAGATTCGGGTGGTACTGCAGATTGAAAGGGGGGCTTGGTATAGGCTGGGGAAGCACTGTACCAACCCAGCCACATCCCCAGGCTCAAGACTGGCTTCTTTCACTTACACAAGGACTCCAGAGGCGAACCATGTGAAGCGTGTGCCAGCGCTTCATTCCTTTGCCTTTCCCAACTTACGCCACACCTTCAGTGGTACATTGTATGTATTTGTGCATCCGTTGACGGACCTCTGGATTGCTTGTGATGTCACTTCTCATACACGATTGACTTCAAAGGGGAGCTCTGAGAGCACACAGAAATCAGTCAAGAAAGCGTCTCCAGGCTGTAAAGCGTAGGAGGTAGCAGTTTTTATTGAGCTGATGGTTGCAACTGGGGCAAGTTGGTTTGTGTTTATTTACTTGTTTCCAATGAGGACGGCACATCCCGGAGCGGTAGCTGCAAATGTAACGCTGGATAAGCTGTGGGTCTCCTTATCTCCCAGTGCCTCCTCGGCCTGCCAGCCTGTGATAGAAGTTTCTAGCCTGACCTTTATTTCATTTCACTTTATTATTATTATTTTTTGCTGTAAAACAAATGATAACAAGTGACTCCTTAAGGGAATGTTTTTATTCAGAGTGATTCAAAAGTCTGGCATTTGGCTTTTATGGAAAACAGGCCTGTCTTCTACCACTAAACTAGGAAATTGTTGACTGGAAATAATCTTACTAAACCAATTAAAAAACTCTTCATGGGGCTTTCTGCTCAGCAGCCCAGCAATTCATATATCTTTTGGATAGCAACTGAGGTTAATCCTGCGTGTTACTAAGGCGCCCACTGCGTCTATTTGGTAAACACACATAGATGAATTCGAGAAGAAAGCCAGGGCAGCTAGTGAACTCGCACCCTCTTTTCTGTCTTACCCTGAGATGAAATGAACCAGAAGTGGGAGATTGTGTTCTTTTTTCCCCCTCTTAATGTAGCTAAGTAGGGACCGTGTCAAGGAAGCCCCTCTGAAGAGCCACGTGTTGCACGGACGTCTCTCGTCCAGGATGAACTGCGGGTCATGTTCTTCTGAAGCCAGCCCAAAGGCAGTGCAAAAACATCTCTGTAAAATCCTGCCTGGGTTTTTAGCAAAAGGCAGCTCCCACCTTTTGCCAGGGCCTTTACACAGTTCAGCAGGTTTCCGAGGGTCAGTTTACCTCCCATGGGACACGGAGACAATCACACCAAGACAGCGTGAGAAGGCTGGAAGAAAGGGCTCCAGGGGGTGGCTGCTGAGCAGAAAGGGGGGTTGCATTAGGACAAGCAAGCAGAAAAGCTAAGAAGAGCAGAAAATATTAATTGCTAATGTTTTTCACCCACTTACTGCACACTGCAAACAGGTTATCACTCTCTATATACTAGTTTGTCATACTAGTTTAAGCTAGGTTTCTATTTTGGAACTTTCCTTTAAAACAGGTTTTATTTCCCTAAGCCACACCCTGTTAGTGTTAAGCCAAGTTCATAACCTCTGTGCTAGACCACATCTCATAATCAAATGGAAACCACTCTACCCAGGATGACCTATAACTGAAAGCAGGTATGATTTTTCAAAAGGAAAATAAAGGTTCATTTTCTCTTCACGTGTTAGATAATTGAGCTCTGAAATACGAGTGTTGACTGTGAAAGGGTCAGAACGTTACATTTTTGTAACATTCTGTAATGTCCTTGGGACGAGCATGTTTCTTACTGGGGCCTTGGAGAGGCTGAAGGCGAGTGACTTCTGTCTTCCACACCCCACCCTTACCCAACAGTCACAGCTAGTACTCCTTTATCCCTTTACAATGGCTCACCCAGGTTACAGTTGAATGGCCCTGTGTCCTCGATCTGATGTGGGTTGACTTAGAAGTTATGGAGGGAAGAGTTTCTCACACTGGGAAAATGTCTACGGACATTATCTAGTCTGACTCCCTGTACTGGCTGGTTTTGTGTGTTAACTTGGCACAAGCTAGAATCATCAGAGAGGAAGGAGCCTCAGTTGAGGAAATGCCTCCATGAGATCCAGCTTTAAGGAGTTTTCTCAGTGATCAATGGGGGAGGACCCAGCCCATGGTGGGTGGTGCCATCCCTGGGCTGGCAGTCCTGGGTTCAACAAGAAAGCAGGCTGAGCAAGCCAGGGGAAGAAAACCAGTAAACAGCTCCCCTCCATGGCCTCTGCATCAGCTCCTGCCTTCAGGTTCCAGCCCTGCCTGTGTTCCTATTCTGACTTCCTACAATGATGGCCTATGATCTGGAAGTGTGAGCCAAAGAAACCCTTTCCTCCCAACTTGCTTTTTGGTCATAGTGTTTCATCGCAGCAATAGAAGCCCTGACTATGACAAATTGGTACCAGCGTAGAGGAGTATTGCTGTGACAGACCTGACCATGTTTTGTGGAGGATTGTGGAAGAACTTTGGAATTTTGGGCTAGAAAAGCCATTGAGTGTTAAAAGCTCTGGAATACTCCGTGGGAGCTTGAAAGATGAGAATGTGGAGAGCAGTGCAGAGGACGGAGGCCTGACTTGGGAAGTTTCAGAGGGAAGATTCAAGACTCTATCAGGGTCATTTGTTATTTTAAATTAAGATTCTGTGGTTCTGGTTAGCTGGGGCTGAAGAATCAGCTGTGATTAACAAGATACCAGAACTACTAAAGTGAAACCTTTAGGCTACTGGGACAATTCATGCTGGTTAGCTGGAGCTAAGAAATTAGCAGTGATTAAAAAGAGACCAGCATCACTGAGGTGGTTTTTTTGAGAGTACAGGGGAACTGTGTTCCAGAGGCAGCTATGGTGGAACCTCATGTTGGCAGCAGGACTTGGTAACGTGTAAGTGTCACCCAGCTGGTACTGGTTTTGAAGGCATGAAGGGGTCATGGAGAGCAGCTGAGGCTTGCCACTATGAGAGGCCAGGAGAGGTCATTGATGAAGGTGCAGCCTCAGCAGCAGTTGAAGGCCCAGGACTGAGGGGGTCATGCAAAGAAGTTGAGGCTTGGCACCATGAAGAGAGTCTATTGGTGAAAGTGTAGCTCAGTTGCCCCAAGGGAGCCCAGCATTTTGGAGATGCCAGTACCATGGGAAGATCACTGAGAACGGTAGCAGCAGTGGAGTGGAGCCAGCCGGAGCCTAGAAGACAAGCTGTGTGTGTTGCAGAGGGCAGAGCTGAAGAAGTGACCCCAGCCCTTTGGGGGAGTCCAGAAGATCATGAGTGAATCCCAGATAATTGGAGTTATTTATACTATTGGAGTTTGGTTTTGCTTGGTTCAGATTGTGATGGTGCCCTGGTTCTTCCCTCTTGAAGAAGGTATTTAATTTAATTTTGATTTTTAAAGGACCCCACAGATGAAAGAGTTGAACTTTTCAAAGAGATTCGATATTTTAAAAAAGACTGAAAATGTAATGTGTTTGAATTTTTAAAGACCGTGGGACTTTTAAAATTATGATTTTAATGTGAGGTCTTGGGTATGAATAAGAAAGGAAGGGTTGTGGCCTAACAGTGGTGTATTTGTGTGTTAAGTTGGCAAGGGGTCAGTTGTACTCAGAGAGGAAGGAGCTTCAGTTGAGGAAATGCCTCCATGAGATCCAGCTGTAAGGCATTCTCTCAATTAGTGATCAATGGGGGAAGGCCCAGCCCATGGTGGGTGGTGCCATCCCTGGGCTGCTGGTCCTGGGTTCTATAAGAAAGCAGGCTGATCAAGCCATGGGAAGCAAGCCAGTAAGCAGCTTCCCTCCATGCCTTCTGCATCAGATCCTGCTTCCAGGTTCCAGCCCTGCCTATGTTCCTGTTCTGACTTCCTCCAGTGATGGCCTATGATCTGGAAGTGTAAGATCAGGAAGTGTAAACCAAAGAAACCCTTTCCTCCCCAAGTTGCTGTTTGGTCAAGGTGTTTCATTGCAGCAATAGAAAAGACACTCCCAATGTGCAGATGAGGGAAACAGCCCCTGAGAAGTGATCACCCCAGCTCACAGAACTTGGCTTCCTGGGTGTGACAGTTTGCTAGTTGAGGACCCACGAAGGAAGTCGATGGAGTCTTCCAAAGCCAAGGATGACAGTCAGTCAATGGCAGGCATTTAATAGCCTTGCTGTCTTTACTATCTTGTTAGGTTTCCATTCACGAGAGACTTCTAACTTACAGTATGGATTCAAAGTTTCCTCCTTAAACACATCTATATTTATTTCTAAAATGTGGATCTGAGCTATTAAGAAAACAATAGTACAGATGATTCAAAAGAGTGATAACAATCTTGATCGTGGTCAACCAAGAGCTAAAAGCAGGAGACACAGCAATCAACCATTTGCATGCCAGAGAGTGGGAACACCTCAAATCATACTGCCACACCCCTTCTCTACTCTAAGAAGGGTCACCTTGGGGTAAGCATCTTCTTATGTCCCATAGTTCCCCCACTCCTATGTTGCTCTGTTTTCTCTGTCCCTGTCCCTCTCATAGTGAGTGACCTCTGAGTTTTCCTCTCTTTGCCCTGTGCATTCTGACACTAAAGGAAGGTTCCAGATAACTCTTGGGGAATTCCTTCATCCTTCATTCAGGATGATGATTCATCCTGACCTCAGTGACCAGACGTGGGTGAGTGAAAAATACTCCATGGTTCAATGGGCGAGGCTGGCATGGAGGCTTCTGGCATTGCATCTTGGGAGCCTACTGGGGTTTGTGCCTGCAACAAGTCCTACCTCTCCCTTACTCTCAGCATCCCCATGGTTACGATCGTAGTCCCACCAGCCCCCAAACCTAGTCCAACTTCTCTGTTTTCTACAGATCTCACTTATCTCCTCTCTGCCTTCAGGGAAGATGGGCTGAAGAAAGCAGGCGGGGGTTGGGGGGTGGGGTTGGGGGTTGGGGAGGGGGTGGGTGGGTGGGTGGGGTGAATGGAAGCTGCCTGGGAAGTGGGAGTTTCCTGGTTTGAGAAAAGCAAGAGATGTGTGCAGACAATGGATCCCAACCTCATAGGACGGCTCTGCGGTTGAACTAAGATAAATATGCACACACATCTGACCACAATATCCAGCATGCAGTGTGTGCCTGAGCAGGCAGCTCATCTTATCGTCTGCAGAAGAGACACGGGCTTCTGCCGACCGGAGACCCTGTGGGAGTCTCAGGCTTCATCTGGGTCGGTGGTGGTGGTGGTGGAGTCATTCCTCAGCTCAGACTGGCCTTTTTCTGGGTCAGACTGGACAGCAGTCCATTCCCTTCCTCTGGGACTGACCAGGGACAGAGAGAGCAGTCAGAAAAATAAGATCAAGAAGAGAGTGATGGGGTTGGGGGCCCTTGGGTGGAGGGGAAAAATGATGAGGGACCAGTCAAAGGTCAGGAAATCAATTTCTTTCTCCTTACAGATCTATAAGTTTAGAGGCTTGTAAAGGTCACTGTTGTCCTTTTAAAGTACCTCCAGGATTTACATCCTGAATAGCACTCGCTCCCCTCCATGGTAAACATGAAGATCCAATTAGTTTTCCCTATAATTCAAAGAGATCGGAGCAACAGGGGCCTTTCCGGTTGGGAGTGACTTTGGCTATAAAGTTTCTTGCTCTGCTATCCTGAGGATGAACTTTAATCCGTATCTTATCTCCTGCTTGAAAATGAACATCCCTTCTCTTCTTATCAGAGTGGTTCTGCTTTCTTTTTCAACCCCCACCCCCTTTCCTTTGGAGTCTTGGCCATAGTCCTTTTGGCAATTAGGACAAATTCTTTTTACTCACTTATTTACTGCACTCAGTTACCTTAAGAATTTTCTCTCTGACTTGCCTCCAGGAGGCATTTTAAGGTCCTGTCATCTCAGAATGTTGCTGGAACAGTTTTCTGGGCCCTGCCCCTAAGTCTTCTACAGTGGTGGGAAATGGTGATCACTAAACATTTCTTCTTCTTTTTTAAATGGCATCCTTGACCAGAGATGATGTCACCTACCCAGCTGCTTCATGAATCCTGTCTGCAGGGGTGGCTCCTCTGTCTCAGGCCTTTCCTCCCTCCAGGCTTTCTAATCTAACCTGGCCTTTCCAGGGAGATGGAGATTAGAGGTTAGCTCTCTCTCTCTGGGGGCTTATGCGCTGCCACCAACAGGGTTGGTTCAAGATTCCTGGGACTGGGAGATCCTTTACTCCCTTTACAGAGCCTGAGAACCTGTCCTGTACTCAGGACATTCCTGAAAAACAGGATGGATGTAGTAGGCCATCTCTGTGTGGATTAAGGTGCTCTGGGGCTATCTTGGGAATCTACAGAGATCTTTTTTAAAACTCTCTTTACCAAAAGAAGAGGAATAAGCTTTCACAAGATGGCACTCCAGTCATCATTTGGAAGATTAAGAAGGGTGAGGGGGCAATTGAGGGGGGGAGGGAGGAGGGGGGAGGGGGAGGGGGGAGGGGGGAGGTCTTAGAAACAATAACCAGCATTTCCTAAATGTTTCCCAACAACCAATTATGTTAGAAATACAGACATCTCCTTTGATTTCAGAGTCTCCTTGTGGGACAGACATTTTTGTCACCTCCATTTAGTGCATACACACAGGTCATCTTGTTCAAAGTCCAAGCAAGTAGGGGTAGGGCCCATTCCATGTGACAGCTTTGCATATACTTGTTGTGTTCAGCTTAGATGGAGAGGAGAGCAGAGGATGCATACACAGTCACACACATGCCCAACATGGTTCAGATAGTGAGAGAGGAGTGTTTATGTTTGCCTCTTAAAAGATCTCCATTTGGTTTTCCTCTTTGCCTATTGCCTACCAGTCCAGGTGGAAAGTATATTATAAAGTCAGAATGACTTCTGAAGTTGCCAGTGACAGAAAACCTAAGTCAAACTGACTTTGCTAAAGAAAATTTATGGTCTAGGAGGGGGCTCAATGGGAAAGGTGTTTACCATACGAGCAAAGGGACCCATGTTTGCATCCCTAGAGCGCATGTCAAAAGTCGGGTTCAGTGGCTCATTCCTGTACCTGTATGTATGAGGGGTGTGGAGAGAGGTGGATCCCCAGAGCTTACTGGCCAGCTAGTCTAGTGAATCTGTGGGCTCCAGGTGTAGTGAAGAGATTTCGGCCTTAACAAATAAAGTTGGAGGAAAAAGGTGAAGAGCTGTAGAGGAAGACACCTAACCTCACCCTCTGGTCGCTACATGTGCTCACAAACACACGTGAACACTTACATACATGGACACCACACACCAAAAGAGGAAAAAAATAAGAGCTTTATGGGTTTGGCCAACTGCAAGAACAAAGCTAGGCTGATCAGCTCCTCAACAATGTTCTCACAGAATTCACCCATTCTGTAGCCTTTGTGTGTCAACTTTGTCTAAAGGCTGACGTGCCTGCTGGTATAACAATGGCTACAGTTGTTCTAGGTTTCATATTTACATCATCAAAAAAGATGAGAGAAGGACTAGAGGGAAGGCTCAGTGATTAAGAGTGCTTGCTGCTCTCCCAGAGGACCTGAGTTTTGTTCTCAACACCCAGGCAACTCACAACTGCTTGTCACTCCAGCTTCCTGGAATCTAATGTCTTCTGGCCTCCACAGTCACTGTATTCATGTGCAAACACACACACACATACACACATATAAAGAATTTAAAAATAAAATCTTAAAAAAGGCGAGATACATTTCTTTCTCAGAATTCATAAAAGAATCCAAAGATTTACTCTTGCTGAACAACTTAAGTTGGAGACAACCCAATCCACATTCAAGGTCAGGGGAATAGAATTTATTGGCTGTCTTAAGCCAACCAGTAATTGTCTCTGAAAATATGGGCGGGATATATTTCCATTGGCTATACTGGATGCATCAGGATACCTGAATGGAAATCTGAGTGGTCAGGAAGAGAGTATGGCATGCTTACGGGGCACACAATTCACATCTTTGAATTATTTACACATAAAATATGTGTTTGGCTAAAAGTGAGAGAATGCCCAGTGGCTGCAATGCAAGGGTTTATTAATCTCCCTACAGGAAATATGAAGACAAGCCATTTCAGTTGGTGCAGAGGTTTTTTTGATGCCTGGCTTCTGATACTCAGAACCTTAGAAATAGTCACTAATGGCCACAGGAGATCCAGATACAATCTGTTCAGATGAGGTTCAAACAGGAAGGAGGCCAGGAGGCCAGGAATAAAATTGCTCTCTTCTATACATCCTTCAGCTCACAAGGGTGGGGAGAATCTTTCCCCCAAAAGTCTTGGACATCAACCTCTTCTATCAGCCTGGACCATATGGCAATTGCTGGCGGCAAAGGATACTGGGAAAATTAATACATAGAATATTTTGGTGTACTAGGAAGCTGGCAGGGAAACGGTTAAGAATAGCCTTGTGTAGTCATCAATGAGGTCATGCTTTGATAATTCTGTACTAAGGATTTAGAAACCAATGCGTTAAGATTTTACTAATGTCTATTGAAGACAATTTACAGGGTGTGACTTAAAGTCTTTTTAGCAAATATCAGACTCATGAGTAGCCTTCATCCATTGTATTAGTAACTTTTCTATTGTTGTGATAAAATGCCACAATCAGAAGAGGGTTATGGAAGAAAGTTATTTTAGCTTATGGTTCTAAAGGGATTGAGTCCATCATGGGAGAGAAACATGGCAGCAAGTGGCAGACGTGGTGGCAGAAATGGGAAGCTGAGAGATCACATTTTCAAATGTAAACTGGAAGGGGGAGGGAGGGGAAGAAGAAAGAGAGAGAGAGAGAGAGAGAGAGAGAGAGAGAGAGAGAGAGAGAGAGAGAGAGAACACTGGAAGTGGGGTGATGTTATAAAATCTCACAGTCCACTCCCAGCGACATAATTCTTCAGCATAACCATATCGCCTAGATCTCACCAAACAGCGCCACCAATTGGGGACCAAGTGTTCAAATATCAAAGCCTATAGGGGACATTCAAACTACCGCAATCCATGTTCTCTTTTGTGTGTGTAATATACATGTGTTTGTGTTTGTTTGTGCAGGTGTATTAGGAGGCACAGGAAGCCGGTGTTTTCCTCTATTACTCTCCATCTTACGTTTTTGAGACAATGTCTTCTACTGAACCCAGAACTCATTGATTTGGCAAGATTAGCTGGCCAGTGAGCTCCAGGAATCCCAGTCTCCATATCCCCAGAGCTAGGATCAGAGGCAGGTGCCACCACATCTAGCTTTCTCTGTGTGTTCCAGGGATCTGAACTCAGGTCTTCAAGCTTGAGCAGCCAGCACTTTACTGCTGGACCCGTTTCCGCAGCCCCCATGCTCTCTTTAGATACATGCTCAGTGCAGTGTTGTCCAAGTGTTGACATCAGTGAGAGGCTTATCAAAAGCAACCTCAGGAATCAGCCTGCTTCCCATTTTCAGCACTAGCTGAACACCTCCCACTTAATTAAAACCCAGATGTCTAAAAGAGGCCTTAGAAAGATCGGAAATTCCAGTATGGATTGTCAATTAATCAGAAATTTTTTTTCTAGATGGCAAAGAAATATTTCCCTACCAATTAATTACCTAATCCTCAGGGCTCTAAACTCAGTCTCAAAGTACATTACAAATACACCATCACTCAATAAATTGCAGTGAATATCAGCAAAATATCTCTGGCTTATTTGAAGACTGGGGCAATGAGGCCAAGAAAGTGACTCAGTAGATTAGGGGGATCTTAGAGTGAAGGATGCTGAGAACAATCTGATCACACACACACACACACACACACACACACACACACACACACACAATGTGTTTAGTTTTGAGCTAGTGCAACTTTGAGAGTTTTTTCCCTCCTCTATGACTTCCTTTGAAAAATCACATAAGCCAAGTTTTCACTGCAGTTGGAAGCAGACTCTGTTAGGAGACCGGCCAATAGAGGGGAAACCGTGACAAATGAAGCTGCTGGGAGAAAGTGAAAACTTCAGCCCCTTGGAGAGCAGAGATACAGGAGGACTTGTACAGTGTGGCCAGGCTGGGCCGGTGCAGACTCACAGTTTGGTACTGACTCACAACCAACATTTCATGGTGTGTTAGCATTTATGAGGCATTTTCACACACATTGCCAATTGGCCTGGGTTCTCATAAATCTCCGCTAGTGTGTATTTGGTATGTACAATTACAGTGGGATGTAATATGTATTATTTTTGGCAGTCCAGCAGTTTCTCTCCCATCTTCCTTTTTCTGGAGGGTGACTCAGTTCTGGCCAATAATAGTACCCGTTCACCTGAACCCACAAGGACCTGTCAGTGTGTCCCCCTGGAACTGGGATACATATTGTGTGGTCATTGACACTCTTGGATGTAAAACTGTGAGAAAAGAGCAGAGTTGTAGAGCATCACAGACTAAGAGAACTCAGTGACTCTTTTAGGACCAGGGTCGATCTTTGCCTAAACCCAGATTAATTGGGGTGAGATAGTTGAGCCCGTAAATTCTGCCGCTGCCTTAGGTTGCTTGAGGAGAACAGCTGTCATTTGCACGGAAGACAGATACCTTTTATACAAGTTAGAATTCACCTTCCCAGCTTCTGCTTGGATTGAGGCTTGCTGGAGGCTCCCTGAAGACCCTTCCCAACAGCTGCACCACTCATTGACAGGAGCTAACAGCCCAGTGGCGACTGCCAATCCAAGTGGGTCTCATGTCTTTTCAGTTGTAAGATCCCGTGGGATCTAATGTAGTCCCTAGTTAATTAGCAGGAAGGATTTTGATGTTTCTGTTTACAATCTGGAATACATTCCTGTAGGTTAGTAATGTAAGTGGTGGCCCCATAAGCTACCTCACAAAACGGGAGCACTACGGTGAGAACAAGAGAGGTGGCACTCTGGGAACTATTTCAAGAGGTAAGAGCAAATTTGATTGAGGGAACAGAGACTGAAGATTGAAATAGATTGTTTGGGGGGCTAGTTAGAAGAGAAGTATGTTTTTAAAAATAAAATACCAAATGTATACTTCCACATGGTAATACCAAATGTATACTTCCACATGGTAATACCAAATGTATGTCTCCACATGGTAATACCAAATGTATGTCTCCACATGGTAATACCAAATGTATGCTTCCACATGGTAATACCAAATGTATGTCTCCACATGGTAATACCAAATGTATG
>CABHPQ010157308.1:0-14327 GCA_902168405.1 Peromyscus aztecus | reverse complement strand
TGTGTGTGTGTGTGTGTGTGTGTGTGTGTGTGTGTGTGTGTGTGTGTGTGCAGGTACACATATTCATTCATGGAGGCTAGACATTGATGTTAGGTGTCTCCCCTATCATTCTCTATCTTATTTTTTGAGACAGAGTCTCTCACTAGGCTCACTGGTTTGCCTGTTTAGTTCCAGAGATCTCTCATTTTTTGCTTTCTCAGCTCTGAGATTCCAGGAGCACATTGCTGAGCCTGGCTTTTTACATGGGCACTGTGGATCAGAACTCAGACCCTCACACCTGTGCAACAAGCACTTTGCCTAAGGAGCCGTCTCCCCAGATTCCCTTCCTTTATTCTCCTGAATCCATCTTGTGCAGTCCAGGCTGGCCTCAAACTTACTATGTATCAGGGATGACCTTGTACCCCATCCCTTGCTGCTCCATCCCAAGTGCTGGGGTTGAAGGCATTTGCTGCTGTGTCTAGTTTTCTACCATGTTGAGGACTGATCCCAGGAGGACCTTGAAAATAGGGGACAATCTATCATTCGAGCTACATTCCCAGCCCAGGACTCACCACTCTAATGTCCTGGCCACCAGTGCCAACTCCTGGTTCAGGCCCAGCTAGCTTTCCTTTGTGTGATGAACAAAGAAGCCTTACCTCCTAGGTCTCCATTCTCTTGACCAGGTCACTTCCCTTCCTCCCTGGCTGGAGCCAGAATTCTTTTGATTTTACTTTGGATTTTGTTTAATTTCCAATGTAACTCAAAGTTATATATGAGCACAGATCAAAGTCATTCATGAGTGACTGATCCTTCTCCAGAAGTAGCTACTTTCAACTCCTTGGGTTGTTTGTTGTTTTAGAGAAGGTCTGAAGAGGTAGCTTAGACTGGCCTTGGCCTTCAGGTCTGACCCTCCTTCCCCAGACCAGGATTACAGTGTGAACCAGCATGCCTGGCTCAGTGCTGACCTTTTAGAATCACACAAACCATGGTGAATTGAGCTACATGGTAGACTGGGATTTTTTTTCACCTTTCCTTTCTAGTTAGGCAGCTGTCAGGCCTGTGACAGGACTCTGTGAGTAAAGGTACTTGCTTCCAAGCCTGAGTTCAATATCTGAGACCCACATGATTGAAGGAGAGGATTGACTCCCACAGGTATCTGACCTCCACATGTGTGTTATGGCCTGAACACATACACACACACACACACATACACAAGGGTGACTGTCGTTCTTTATGCTGTGAAAATGTGTTGCTCTGATTGGTTGATAAATAAAACTGTTTGGCCAATGGTGAGGCAGAATAAGGTTAGGTGGAACATTCTAACTAGAGAGAGAGGAAAGAGAAAGACAGAGCAGAGGAGACTCTGGCAGCCGCTACCAGGAGAAGCAAGATGTAAAAGTACCAGTAAGCACAAGCGATGTAGCAAAGTATAGATTTATAGAAATGGGTTAATTTAAGATGTAAGAGCTAGCTAGCAAAAAGCCTTCCATGGCCATAGTTTAAAAATAATATAAGCCGGGCTGGAGAGATGGCTCAGTGGTTAAGAGCACCGACTGCTCTTTCAGAGGTCCTGAGTTCAATTCCCAGCAACCACATGGTGGCTCACAACCACTTGTAATGAGATCTGGTGCCCTCTTCTGGCCTGTAGGCATACATGCAGGCAGAATACTCTATACATAATAAATAAATAAATCTTAAAAAAAAAATAAATATAAGCCTCTGTGTGTTTACTTGGGTCTGAGTGGTTGCAGGACCAGGCGGGACACAGGAATTTTATAAGTGGCTGTGGGACTTTGATGCCAGGCGAGCACAGGAAAACTTCAGACTATGAATGGTGCCCTCCCCCACACCACCACACACTAAATGTTTAAACAATTAAATCTGTTTAGACGGTTGTCACTCAAGGTCAGTATTATCCCCCAAATGGCTCAACTGCCTGCAATCACAGACATCACCAATCCTTACTTCTTTCTCGATTCCCCTCCCCCTTTCCTCCTCTCCCATCTTCTCCTCTCCTTCTCTCACCCTCTCAGTGCCAAGAATGGAACCTAGGGACCTCTCATGCTGCCTGTACCTCCAACTCCTCGGCCTCTTCCAGAGAAGCATTTGTGGTCAGGCTAATGATAACTCAGCAAGAAGTTATGGTCTAAAAACATTGCTCGTACATCCTTGCTGTATGTGTCCCAGGAGACCACTAAAAGGTGGCTCTCGGGTGGATTCCAGAATCGGGGGAGTGGTGTGAACTCAGTCTCTGCCCTCTGTGGCTGTGTGACCTTCAGCAACTTGCACATCCTCCCCCACCCCAAGCCTCAGCTTCCTTATTTACAAGGCAGAATTAAAGGTCGGAGCCACTTACTTCACAGTACTGAGGTAAAACAGGACGAGTACACAAGTGATATACGATGTGGAGAATATGGCGGTCTGGGTATCAGCATGGTGTAGGATTCTTTGCTCACAGGAACTTCTCTAGTGAGTATCCCAGAATGCACAAAGAGCATGCTTCAAGATGTTCAGGACTTTCAAAGAAGTCGTCTGTCCACGTCTGAGAGTCCAGCGCACCTGGGCCATCTTCTCCCAGGGCAGGAGATGCTGAGGTCTCAGCCAGGCACAGTAGGGTAGATATGTGGATGAACAGAGACACTGACCACCAGGGAAAGGGACTGGTCATCCTTGTCACATCTCTGTCTTTGTCACTGGTAATGTCACTTTCTTCCTGTGGCTCTAAGGAGAACGTTGACAATTTGACTTCTTTAATTCAGGGAAAATATGTGCTAGATCTAAGAAAGTCAAGGAATGAGGAAATGTAAGATTTCACATGTTTTCCACCTTAGAGAAAATTACTCTTAACAGGGCTATGTACCTTTCCAAGAATTTCTTTTTCTTCAATTAAAAATAAAGGTTTTCCAGGTGGTGATGGTGCACACCTTTAATCCCAGCATTTGGGAAGCAGAGGCAAGCAGATCTCTGAGCTCGAGGCCAACCTTGTCTATAGATCGAGTTCCAAGACAGCCAAGGCTACACAGAGGAACCCTGTCTCAAAAACAAAACAAACCCAACAAACAAAAAAATAAAAATAAAGACTTTGGGGTCAGATACTATGGTGAACACCTTTAATCTCAGTACTTGGGAGCAGAGGCAGGAGAATGTCTGTGAGTTCAAGGACAGTCAGGTCTTCATAATGAGTTCCAAGTCAGTCAGGTTGTATAATGAGACGTATGTATTACCATATATTGATTAGGCGTAATGATGGTTTTTTTTATAACACTTTCATACATGTACATAGTGTACCTTGATGATATTCACCCTATTTCCCTCTCTTGTTCCTTCCAATCCAACAATTACCTTGTTGCTGGAGAGCTTCTCTCCAGCTCCCAAGTCCCGCCAGTCTCCAGCTACAAAGTCCTGCCAGTCCCAGAGCCCACTTACAAAATAAACACACAGACTCTTATATTATTTAAACTGCTTGGCCATTAGCTCAGGCCTATCATTGTCTAGCTCTTATTCTTATATTTAGCCCATTTCTATTAATCTATACTTTGCCACATGGCTCATGGCTTACTGGTACCTTACATCTGGTGGCGGCTCCAGGCAGTCTCTTGCTCCACCTTCCTGTTCCCTCAATTCTCCTCTCTGTTAGTCCCGCCTATACTTCCTCTCTGACTACTGGCCAATCAGTGCTTTATTTATTAACATATTTGTCATACGGAACATCCCACAGCACTTTCCTGTTCTCCCATCTTCTTCTTCATGCATGTGCATGTGTGCATGCATGTATGTATGTGTACATGTACAGGCCTGAGTGAAGGTCAGAGGCTGCACCACGGTGTCTTCCTCAATTGCTCTTCTTTTATTTTTCCAGTGTTTCTTACTGAATCTAGAGTTCCCTGTTTAGGCTAGACTGTCTGCCCAGAGACCCCTTGGGAGTTGCCTGTCTTGTCTCCGGGCACTGGTGTGGTAGACACATGGTGCCGGGCCTGGTTTTCACATAGATGCTATCGACCTTGTCCGTCAAGCACTGTACCAACTGAACCGTCTTCCCAGCTGCTCTCTCCCACCTTCATGCTTCTTGTCTGTTTTGGTGACCCAGGAAGTTGGCAGAATAGACTTGCTCACAAGTTTAACATCACTTGCTTACACTAGCATAGGCGACTCAGGATTTTCACTTCTATGCTTCAAAATGTGTGTATGGTGCAGATGTCACACTTGCTTGTTGAACGTGTATGTGAGACCTGTATAGCGACAAATGAGATCACAGAAGACCTTCATCTCTGTGACTTGCTCTTTCGCATCCCACCATTCCACAGACGGACTTGTCTCAACACCTCTGCAGTGCGCTGTATTTGTTTCTGCCCCCAGTTTTCCGTTTTAACCAGGGGTCCCTGGCTTGGGTTACATATGTTCTGGGGTGTATCTTTGCATGCTTGTGCCAATGTTTTTGAACAGAAACCTAGAAAGATGTCTGCAGCATGAAGATGAGGAGGACAGTTCAGAAGTTACCCCTGATGGAGCTCTCGTGGTGATTCTCAGCCTGGGGGTCATGACCCCTTGGACAAACCTCTATTTCTAGAAATATTTACATTACAATTCATAACAGTAGCAACACTGCAGTTATGAAGTAGCAACAAAAATAAGGTGACCCCCTTATAGTTGGGGGTCACCACAGCATGAAGAATTGTGCTAAAGGGTGAAAGCATTAGGAAAGTTGAGAACCATTGTGGGACGCTTAGCCCTCCAGATGATGACACTCCCTGGCCTCCTCAGTATCCCCAACCCTTCCTCCAACCGCCATCCGTCCTGGCCCAGGTCTGTGTTATGTACCATCTCCCATAAGGCCTCGCTGCCTTTGACCTTTGCACAGAGTCTCAGTTTCGGAAAACAAGGAACCTGAAATCCAGAGAGGGAAGTGACCTACTTAGAGACTGTTCCCTGAGCTGAGTCTGGATCTCTAGACATAGGAAAGGTGTGGGTGGAGTGGAGAAGAGGCAATAGGTCACAGAGTGGGGGAGGGGAGCGATGCAGCAGGCTCGCCAGTTAACCCATCCGGTTCCAGAAGCCTCGGTGAGAGGCAGAGGCTCTACCACCCCACTTTCCCAAGTGAAGAGACTTGGTCTGTGAGATGCCTAAGCCTTCCCTGCACTTCATTCCGTAACCTCCGCTATCTGAGATCTGACTGCTCTGTCACTTGTCACTTGTCACTTGTCACTCGGGCTTGGGGGCCCGAGGAAAGCATAACGTGCCCAATGACCTAAACCCTGCCCTACTAGAGCGTAGGTTTCGCTGGACTCCTTCCGCTCTTCTGGGTCCTCTGAGGAACACTGGCTTCCTTCCTAGAGAACAATCCATTGCTGGCCACGGGAACCAGGGAGAGGATACATGGGGATCCCACTCTACTCCCCTATCTGCCCGCCCGAGGTTGCCCTGCAAGGCTCCATGCTGTTGGAGGTGGAGGCAGACTCCCTGGCTGTGTGTGCAGGGATATGGAGCACCCTGCTAAAGGGCTCGGTCTAAGGAAGGCTCAACCCTAGGCTCCTCTCCGCACTCCCTCTGAGCCATGGGTCTGGGAAGTTCTTTAGCAGGACCTTCCTCTTGGGGACTCCACTCCAACCTCTCGCTGATTCTCAGCCCTGGTTGCTGAGGACTGTCAACAGAACACTCCCCATAGTCTCAGCCCTTGGCCGCCACTGAGAGCAAGGCTCCCTGGAGAGAAGCGGCAACGACCAGGGCTGCTCAGAGGGGGAGGTGGGACTGGCTGGGAGGTGGCTCCTGCTGATATTGAGTTGGCTTTTCTCCTTTCATCCTCCCTCGTCCCTTGGACATTTTGGAAGATCAGGTTCTCCAGGCACGAAGAAAACACAGAGATGTACCCTCCCAGGGGACAAAGGCAGTATATCCTAAAGGCAGCTTACCAGCCCCAAAGCCCACTTCCACCCCAGGGCACCTGTCTGAGCACAATTCATACTGACAGCAGCACCTAGGCCTTACTGCACTCATGTCCTAAACTGTTCTTCCGTTAATAATCCTTAACAGCTTTATAATCCATATTTGTATTTGTGAGACAGGATTTCATATATCTCAGATTTGTGTACTCACAATAGAATGCTTTGTGTACTCAAAGATGACCTAGAACTTCTAACTGCTGAGTTCTGGGATTACAGGCTGGACTACCATGTTTGGTTTATGCAATGGTAGGGATCGAACCCAGGGCTTGGTGTATGCTAAGCAAGCATCATCAGCTACATCCCCAACATTCATCCTATCAGTTTTCATAACAGCAAAAGCAGAGCAAACTCACTATTTAAAAAATGTCCGGGGGCTAGAGAGATGGCTCAGAGGTTAAGAGCATTGGCTGCTCGTCCAGAGGACCCAGGTTTGATTCCCAGCACCCATGGCAGCTCACAACCGTTTGTAACTCCAGTTCCAAGGGATCCAACTCCCTCTTCTCACCTCCTTGGGCATTGTGCACATGTAATGCACAGACATACATGCAGGCAAAACATCCATACACATAAAATAAAAACAAATACATCTAAAAAACCCACTTTAAAAAATATGTCAGCAACATAGGGTGGAAGGCTGCCCCACAGCAGCCACACATCTGTAGTGCTGTTTGACAGGTTCAAAGGGTTGCAGAATAGAGGCTGTGGTAGAAATGGGAGATCTGAAATCAGACAGATCTGAAATCAGACAGATCTGAAATCAGACAGATCTGAAATCAGACAGATCTGAATTCAGACAGATCTGAACTCAGACAGATCTGAACTGAGCCCAGCTGCTCTCGAACTAGCCCTTCCCTAAAGAGCTCAGAGTCCTTGCTGGGTACGGATGTGAAGGGCTGTGGGTGGTTGGGGTTCTCTAGGGGAACATGAAGCCTAATTTCTGACATAATCGAGTTCACTGAATGATCACTGTCGCTACTGCCACCCCGGGGGTGGGCTGACGGCAACCATTAATCTTAGCAAGAGTAAGATATGCTATCTGTGGTTTCATTTTCTCATAAAATGATCTCATGGATGCTACTACCACCGTTTTTGGGTTTTGGGGGTTTTTTGTTTGTTTTTTGAGACAGGGTTTCTCTGTATGTAGCCCTGGCTGTCCTGGAACTCACTCAGTAGACCAGACTGGACTGGAACTCACAGATATCCACTTGCCTTTGCTTCCCAAATGCTGGAATTAAAGCATGTGCCACCACTGCTGGGCTGGTACTACCGTGGTTTTAACAAAGAGGAGAGTTTCTCTTGGTCAATAAAAGATGTCTACAGCCAGCTAACCGTCAGTCACAGTGCTTGAACCTGTCCTTTACCCTTGACGGCCTCTCCTCTCCTCTTACCTTTTGCCTTTGCGCTGGAAATGCTGCTCACCTGCGACCCTGCTCTTCCTTCAGGTCTGGGCTCCTGCTTCAGAGAGGTCTCTGAGAGAGCCCAGCCTGTGGGAAAGCTCCTTCTGTTAGCATTTGTGGAACTTTCTGTCTACATTTATGCTATGGGCTTGCTTTCCAAGATCATCTAACTCAAACCCAGCTACTAGAGGGGAGCAGGGACCGGCTTGCTCGCTTTGTCTCCCAGTGTTTGATACATTGTGATGTTCATGGATGGGTGGACAGTAAGTATCAAGTCCCTGACTACTCACAAGGCTGGGAATGGAGAACTAGGTAGAATTGCTAACCAAGGTATGCTAGAGGCTGTGCTGGCTGGTTTGTGTTAACTTGACACAGGCTAGTGTCATTTGGGAAGAGGAAAACTCAATAGAGAAAATGCCCCCACCAGATTGGGCTGTGGACAAGATTATGGGGCGTTTTCTTGATTGATGACTGATGTGAGAAGGCCCAACTCTCTGTGTAGTGTTACCCCCCCGGGGTGGTGGTCCTGGGTGGTATAAGAAAGCAGGCTGAAGCTGGTCATGGTGGCGCATGCCTTTAGTCCCAGCACTTGGAAGGCAAAGGCAGGCAGATCCCTGAGTTTGAGGCCAGCTGGGTCTACAGAGTGAATTCTAGGACCACCAGGACTACACAGAGAAACTCTATCTCAACCCCCACCCCCACCCCCAAAAAAAAGAAGAAAAAGAAAATAGGCCGAGCAAGCCATGGAAAACAAGCCAGTAAGCAGCACTCCTCCTCTGCATCAGTTCCTGACTCCAGGTTCCTGCCCTGTTTGAACTCCTGCCCCGATTTCTCCTAGTGAGAAATCTCTTAGTGCATATGGCTTTCCGGGTTCTTTCGGGCATATGGGGTGGTTTGAATGAGAATGGTCCCCATAGGCCCATATGTTTGAATACTTGGGGTTGGTTTGGGAAGAATTAGGAGGTATGGCTTTGTTAGACAAGGTGTGTCTCTAGGGGTGGATTTTGAGGTTTCAAAAGACTCAGGCCAGCTGAGCCATCATCAGAGTCTTCTCCTGCAGCAGATGGGAACCAATGCAGAGACACAAAACTGGCAATGTGCAGAGTGAGGGACCTTGGAACACAGCCCTTAAATGGATGTCTCCATCAAATCCCTCCCCTCAGGACTCAGGGAACCCTGAGGAAGAGGAGGTGGAAAGGTTCTAAGAGCCAGGGGGAGGAAAGCCTAAAGAAACAGGGTCTTCTAAACATAGCAGGACTGACGCACAGATGGACTCAGAGACTGTGGCAGTATGCACAGGGCCTGAACAGGTCTAAACCACACGGGGGTCCCAGCACTGAGAAGGGTAAGTGGACTCAAGCCCCCACCCCTAATCCAGAAGCTGTCTCCAATGATACCTGCTCTCAATGGAAAAATTCGTTTTCTCCAGCGGAGTCTCACTGGGTATATAAACAACACTCAAGGGCAGGAATGAGTCCGGCAGTCCACGGCCACCACAAAAGGAGCTCAGACATATTTTTGGAGGGTTTTTTTTTTTTTTTTTTTTTTTTTTTTGTCTCACTATGCTTTGTCTGGTCGTTTTGTTGTTTTCTTACAGATCTTTTACTTATAGATTATGGTTTCCATTTTGTGTCTCTGTGGGATTTCTGTGTGTGAATATATGTGTCTCTGCACCTGTATGTATTTCTTGTGCTTTTTCTTTGACTCTTTTATTTTCTATTTGTTCATTTGTTTGTTTTGTCCTATTCTGGTTCTTATTTTATTTTTTAGATGCCTGCTTGTTTCTTCTGGGGGGGCGGTGGATTTGAGTGGATGAGGAAGTGAGGAGGATCTGGAGGTGGAGGGGAAGTCATCAACAGATTATATTGTGTAGAAAAAACAATCTATTTTCAGTAATAAAAAGGAAAATAAAGGGGTTGGGAATTTAGCTCAGTAGTAGAGTGCTTGCCTAGCAAGCGCAAGGTCCTGGGTTTGGTCCTCAGCTCCAGAAAAACAACAACAACAAAAAAAGAAAACAAATAAAAATAATAGTTAAAAGACAACAAGGGGCACATGCCTCTCCTGTGTGCTCTCTGCTCCCTGTATGTGGATGAGCGCTCAGCTGTGGTTTTAGCTCCATGCCTGCCGGCTGCGGCCCTGCTTCCCGCCATGATGGTGAGGGAGCCTATTCTGGAACCCCTATCAAAGCCTCCACTTCTATAAGTGGCTTTGGTCACGGTGATTTGTCACAGCAATAGAAAAGTGAATCAGACAGGCACAGCATCAGCTTCAGTGAGTGGGGATTGATTTTGGCTCATGATTTTAGAGGGCACCATGGCTACAGCATCTGCGGTGGTGACTCTCTGTGACTTGATTACATGTTGGCAGATCAGGAAACAGGCAGGGAACCTGAAGCAGGGCTGGCCTCTAGTGGCCTCTGTCCACCAGCTAGGTCCTATGTCCCCAAATTTCCACATGCTCCCAAAACAGCACCATCAGTTTGAGGACCAAATGGCCAAACACACGAGTCTATGGTAGACATTTCATATTCAGACCACAACACTGTGACATTGTTATGTCATTCCTTACATGGTTGTCTTCCTGTTGAATACGGGCCCTGAGGAGGTGTGGGCAGGTCTGAGCCTACTCCTCCCTTCCTCTTCCCATTCCCCTAATGCCTTCCTATTAGCAATTAGCCCAGACCCAGAGGTCTAAGGGAATATGTCATAAAATGAAAGGTGGGCAGATGGTGAAGAGGGTGAAGGAGGGAAAGCTAGATGGACAAAAATTCCCTGTCAAAAGTTTGTTTTTGTTTTTTTAGGCAGTTCTCATGTATCCTGGGCTGTGTACAAACTCACTAAGACTCTGAGGAGGATCCTGAACTCTGATTCTCCTGCTTCTCCCTACTGAGTGCTGGGATTATAGGCATACACCACCATGCTGACTCCATGTGGTGCTAGGGGTCAAATTCAGGGCTTTGTGGAGTAGGCAAGCACTCCACTAACTGAGCTACACCCCACCCCCACACTCTGAGTCTTAAGATAAGGAAAACAGTCTAACAGAGGTGGACATGCCATCGGTCACCACCTTTGCTTGAGAACCTCTGACTTTTTCCTCTGTCTTTAATGTGCTGAAATGTCCTGTGGCCCAAACAAAACAAAGCTCTGTGGTTGATATATTGTGCACCCCAATAAACTTATCTGAGGATCAGAGAACAGAACAGTCACTATATTAAACATTGAGGTCAGGCAGTGGTAGTACACGCCTTTAATTCTAGCCTTCTGGAGGAAGAGATCCATCCAGATCTCTGTGAGTTCAAGGCCACACTGGAAACAGCCAGGCATGTGACACATGCCTTTAATCCCAAGATGTGATGGCAGGAAGCATTAAGGTATATAAGGCATTAGGACCAGGAACTTTAGATTTTTAAGCTTTTAAGCTTTTAGCAGCAGTTCAGCTGAAATTCATTCAGGTGAGGACTCAGAAGCTTTCAGTCTGAAGATTCATGGAAACAGGATCCGATGAGGAGTTGTCGAGGTGAGGTTAGTTGTGTGTTAGGATGATGAGGTTCCAGTTGATATATATTTTAAAGCTAAGGTCTCATGTGGTGGTAGTGCATGCCTTTAATCCCAGCACTTGGGAGGGAGAGGCCAGCAGATCTCTGAGTTCAAGGTCAGCCTGGTCTACGTAGTGAGTTCCAGGATAGCTAGTGATACACAGAGGAACCCTGTCTCAGGAAAAAAAGATAGGAAGAAAGAAAAAGAAAGAAAGATAGCAAAGAAGAAAACTTCCTGAGAGGGGACCTAACAAGACTCCTCAATGCCACCCCTGCAGGTAGACTTGGACCCACTCTAGCCAGGATATAGGTCTACTGAGGCTTGTGGTGCAGGTTCCCAGCAGGATTCCTCACCAGCAGTCCCCACTTCCAGCTCTTCACATATGGTGGGATGGCTGCTCCCTGGAGAAGGTGGACCATCACGTGTTGACATAGGCGACTTGAGACACCTTTACTAGGCACCTCTCTTAGGGTGGGAAGTGCCCCTTGACCCAGGTTGACTCAGCCAATTGGTTCTGGCCAGGAAAAGATGATCAGGACAGACTCCAACAAATTGCCATCTTGTAGCTGGAGAGTTTTCTCTCCGGGTCCCGCCAAGCACCAGCAGTCTGACAGCCCACTCATAAAATAAACACACAGATGCTTATATTATTTAAACTGTTTGGCCTAATGGCTCAGGCTTCTTATTAACTATTCTTATATCTTAAATTAACCCATTTCTATTAATCTATACTTTACCATGTGGCTCGTGGCTTATCGGTACCTTACATCTCACTTTTCATGGCGGCGGCTGGCAGTGTCTCTCTGACTCAGCCTTCCACTTCCCAGAATTCTTCTCCTCCTTGTCCTGGCCTATACTTCCTCCTGCCTGGTTACTGGCCAATCAGTGTTCTATTTATTAACCAATCAGAGCAACACATTTGACATACAGAACATCCCACAGCACCATCCCAGGGTAAAATTAGCATGATGATAATTCTTTTCCTTTCCTTGGAAATGATCTCATTTACTATCCAAAAAAAAAAAAAAAATGGTAATACTTTCCCTTTCCTTGGAGTCTTGAGGATGTCAAAGTACTGAAGAATTCAGGTAATTTCCACAAGTAAGACTTTGCCAAGATCTCTCTAAGAGTGTAGACCTTGATAAGTTGACTACTCTCCAACGGAAACCCACACACGCAAGAATATTTGGACGGCACAAAACAATCTTGAAGGATTAAAAAAGAAAGAAAGAGAAGAAAAGAACACAAAGCTGAGTAGGTGTGGTAGAGGTGAATAGGAAGAACTGGGGGAGGGGTGAATATGATCAAAACATGTTGTGTGAAACTCTTAAATAACTAATACAAAAAATAAAAATCGTAATTTCCCTGAAATTAAGCAGCTAAAGTAGAGGCAAAACAAACCCAGTATTGCTCCTCCCACTCCTAGTCAGGACCTGCACACAGTCACCGGGCTGGGCTGGCTGGGAATGTGGGGCTCAGTGGCCTTCCGTCTCCATTGCCCTAGGTGTTTAGGACTTACGGAGCCATTCTTCAACCTGGCCTCAGACCTACTAAAAGTCCTGGCCACCTGCAAAGGTGTCTCCTGGCTTTGTCACAACATTTCTGCCATCTCATCCTTGAAACTGCTGGGAACAGATGAGGGCTACAGGCCTGCTCTGGAAGAGGTAGGGTGTAACAGGAATTGCTAAACTGTCTTATTAATAAAAAAAAAAAATCAAAAAAACCCGGAGCCAGATATTGGGGTGAAAGCTGAAAGATCAGAGAAACAGAACAAGCTAGCCATGTTCTTACCTCTATGCAATCCTTAGCCTCAAGAGAGAGACTTTCTGTTTATTCATGCCTTATATACCTTTCTGCCATCTTACTTCCTTCCTAGTGCTGGGATTAAAGGCATGTGCCACCACACCTGGCTCTGTTTCCAATGTGGCCTTGAAATCACAGAGATCAATGGATCTCTGCCTCCCGAATGCTAGGATTAAAGGTGTGTGCTACCACTGCCTAACCTCTATGTTTAATATAGTGGCTGGCTTTGCCCTCTGATCCCCAGGCAAGCTTTATTGGGGTGCACAACGTATCACCACAGTAGGGCCCGGTTTTAGTACTACAGCAAATGAAACCAATCCTAGGAGCTTCCTGGAGCCATCAGGTAGTCACCAAGGTCTTAGGATAAGAAATAAATACAGCCATTCCTCTGTGCACAGATCTCTCTCTGTATCTACAAGGGACTGACCAGGGCCAAAGACACCAAAAGTGCAGAGGCTCAAGTTCTTTGTATAAAATGGTGTCTTAGTTAAGACTTCTATTGCTGTGAAGAGACACCATGACCACAGCAACTCTTACAAAGGAAAACATTTCATTGAGGCTCACTTATATTTCAGAGATTTAGTCCATTATCATCATGGCGAGACATGGTGACATACAGGCAGACATGGTGCTGTAGAAGGAGCTGAGAGTCCTGCATCTTGATCCACAAGCAGTAGGGAGAGACTGTGAGCCACGCTGGGTATAGCTTGAGCATATAAGACCTCAAAGCCTGCCTCCACAGTGATATACTTCCTCCAACAAAGCTAACCTACTCCAACAAGGCCACACCTCCCATAATGCCACTTCATGTGGGCCAAGCATTCAAACACATGAGACTAGGGGGGCCATTCCTATTCAAACCACCACAAATGGCCTAATACTTATCTACAGCGGACAGAACCATTCCTGTATACTTGAGGCTGTTTTGGATGGTTTATGATGACTATGAAAACTACACCCTTCAGTTTTGTTGTCATTGTGACCAAAATGCCTGAGGCAAGTTGGGGGAGGAAAGGTTGACTTTGGCTCATGGTTCCAGAGGGTTCAACCCTCACTCAGCCCCATGCACTTGGGCGGAAGCACATGGCAGAGGAGTTCTTTATCTCATGATTGTCAAGAAGCACAGAAGAAGAGTGAAAGTGAGACAAGTGTGAGAGATAGCAGTGCCTTGGGACATGATACTGCCCCAAAGACATACTCCTGGTGATCTGCTCCCTCCAGCTAGGCTCCCCGCTTCCTTCAAAGGTGCCACCAAAGGAGGATACTCAGCACACGAGCCTACAGGGGACATTCATAGTCAAGTCATAGCATCTGCTTCTGACCATGCCCCACAAAGCTCATATGATTCTAAAAGCATTTAGTCCACCTCCAAAGTCAACAATTCCAACATTGTTCAAAAGTTAAGTCCAAAGACTCAGAACAAACAAGCACCATCATAATAAATCATTTCTATACTTCCAAAACACAGTGGTATAGAATAAATACTCCCATTCCAAAAATGGGGAATGGGAGCAAAGAAGGAGAATAGGACCAAACAAAAATCAAATCTAGCAGGGTAAGCATTGAACCCTGAGGTTTCATATGCAGCACTGGGACACACTGTGGTGTAATGTGAGTTACCAAGGCTTTAGGCAACCCCACCCCAGTAGCCTTTCTGGCTTGCCACCCTCAGG
>CABHPQ010157307.1:10042-20481 GCA_902168405.1 Peromyscus aztecus | reverse complement strand
TTGCTATCATTTAATTCCTTTGTCCATATTTGAGTAATTGAATGCAGTGATGAGAGGTAAAAGATCATGACTACTCTTCCCAGAGCAGTGGGAAATAAGCAGCATGCCAGGGTTAAGGGCTCACTCTTGGGGCAGTGATCTAAATAACACAATAGCCTTTTTTTAAACTTGAAGTTCTGAAAGATTCTAAAATGAGTTTCACTGAGATAAAAATCTCTAGTCAGCAGAACTCCATTCTGTCCAGAAGCTGCATTCTATCTAGAATCTGCCTCCCCTTCCCAGCCACTAGAGGCCAGCTGAATACCTTGGCTTGCTGCCCTGTTCTTGGCCTCAAAGACATCAAATGCTCAGGCTGCTGCTAAGGTTTTATGCCCACTTTCTTTGTCCACCTTTAAGGGCTTTTTGCCTGTTGAATCCACCTGAATATTCAGAACCTGCTCCGTGTTGTAAAGATTTGCAGATAGAAATTGCCAAGTAGACTGGATATTATACATGGTGGAAGGAAAAGCACCAGCTCCTGAGCTAACTAACCTCTGATCTCCACATGTGCACTTGATAGTCATGTGCACACACATTCACACAAACAAATAACACAAAACATGTTTATATATATATATACACATATATATACACACACATAACTTAATTAATTAAATAAATAAATGTACATACACATACATTCCTAAAAGTGTTGCAGGTTTCATTTGTGTTGAAATTCATGTTGAGTCCAGTACATGAATAAGATGTCTAAAAGCTGGTAAGTCACCCAGTCCTTTAATAATTGAGGCTCTGTGATGTGTAGGAGCTTGGTGTGCATATCAGTGTGTCTTATGCATATTGAAGTGTGTATCACAGGGCCCTAAACGTCATTTGCAGTTCCCAGGCAGACAGTGCACTTCATGTGGGGCTTGAGGCCTTTGGTGGTGACACTGTGACACAACAAGGGCAGAGTCAGAGAGCAGCAAGTCTTTGGAGGCCAATGTGGCTAGAGTTTTCCTGCCTGGCCCACGGTCAGGATAAATCTCTTTCACCTGCCAGTCCCACAGCCGCTCAGACCCAACCAAGTAAACACAGAGACTTATATTGCTTACAAACTGTATGGCAGTGGCAGACTTCTTGCTAACTGTCCTTATATCTTAAATTAATCCATTTCTATAAATCTATACCTTGCCACATGGCTCGTGGCTTACCGCCATCTTTACACACTTCTCGTCCTGGTGGCGGCTGACAGTCAGTGACTCCCTCTGCCTTCCTGTTCTTTTAATTCTCTCTGTTAGTCCCGCCTACACTTCCTGCCTAGCCACTGGCCAATCAGTGTTTTATTAGCAACACATTTGCCATACAGAACATCCCACAGCAGGCCAACACAGTTCTGAGTTGCTTTTCTGAGTCTGGGTCCTGTGGTTTGAGGTGTTTATGGCCTTGGGGATGTAGAAGAGAAGGGTTCTCATTCTTTACCTCACTCAGCATATAGTCTTTGACAGGAAGCTTATCTACCCCAAGACAGAAGGCTCTCCTAGCAGGGTCACAGAGACAGATACAGGTTTTGTTTGTTTTGATTTTATGCTTTTCAAAAAGACCCTTTAGAAGTTTCCATGTTTTATTACTTGAAGGAGAATTTATTTAAAAAGAAATGTATATGACTATTTAGTTTCCTTTTTGAGTTTCTTTTCTTTCTTAATGGTAGTGACACTAGTCAGTTGTCCTGTCAGCCTCCTCACAGGCCTCTCCCAAGACAGAGGTTTTCATGCAGCCTGGTGTAGATGGAGGATTGGATCTTTCTTACCTGTTGGGGTCTGAATTGAATTGTCATTTAAACAAAAACAGGAAAGCACTGCCCCCCCCCCCCCACAATGGTATTGTTGGTCCTCCAGAGAAGACCTGCTCATAGTTAGCAGAGCCAGGTTTAGGTGTAACCTGTTCATTGGTACACATCCTCCTCTAATACCTGTCTCAATGTTCTGGATGACAGCTACATTCCATACCTGGATTGATGTGCTTGAAAAGCGTTCTTTTAAAGCCACACTACTGTTGTGGTAAAGGAAATTAGACAAATGGGAGGCAGATTTCTCACAGAAGACAAGTTAGGTGGACCAGATCTGAAGGATTTCCTAGCTGCTGTGCTCTTTGATGTCCCTCCAGTGTGCTCCATCACTAGTCAGACAGAAAATGTCCTCTGCATACATGTTTAACCTTTATCTTAGCTGTTTGTTAAGGTGATAGTTAACTTGGGTTGTGTCTCTTCTTACAGGGACCAGAAGGGACTTTGCAGTGGCCCACCTGTTTTCATTACAGCAGTAGATATATGTTAAGTTAAACCATTTTTGTGAAAGTCAAAATGAAATACTGAAAGTATATAGTTTTCAAGATTTGTGCACATTAAAAATAACTTGCTATTCCTGTTCCATTTTTCCCCCTTTGGTTAGACTGTGTAGGGAACTTGCCACAACACATGCAACAAATTACAAAAGACTGAAAATGTAATGACTGCAGCATGGTCAGACCATGCTGGCAGATACCGGAGTACAGCACTCTTTCATCATCATCCTGTGGGTGGTCATGGCTACAGACCTGCAGACGGCTCACAAGGCCCAGTTCCTGGAGAGGGTCTGTGAAAAAAGAGCACAAATGACCACTGTTATGGGCTTTTCAGGCCTTCTTTTTGGCTAGTTAACCCTGACAACTCCCCACTTCTCTTTTTTTCTAGAGCTTTCTCCTTAGTTTTTTTTTTTAGATCATTTGCTTTTACCAGGCAGAACCTTCTGAAATGTTTTTGCTTCCACTTTAAAGTCAAACTCAGCACAATGTTGAGTTGACCTTGTGGCCATTAGGAGTTGGAACTCCTTAGTCTCAACAAATTGAATGTAATACATTCA
The DNA here is from genome assembly GCA_902168405.1 of Peromyscus aztecus. NCBI lineage: Eukaryota > Metazoa > Chordata > Mammalia > Rodentia > Cricetidae > Peromyscus > Peromyscus aztecus. The sequence continues at coordinate 17,605 of CABHPQ010157307.1, read as the reverse complement.
CTTATTCCTTAAAAAACAAAACAAATGAACAAAACGCCTTAAACTGATCTCTTGTTCCCTCTAACACTTGTCTGAAGCATCTGGAAGGCTGTTTCTTCTTTGTTTAAAACTGTCATCATTGCTGCCTACTTTGTTCTTGAGTAATTTGTTTTATTTTTGTTGTTGGTTTTTGAGGCAAGCTGGCCTGGGATGCACCATGCCATTATTACACATAATTCAATAAGGTAAAGGGAAGGTGTAAAAACAGAGTTGTAGAATATTATTTTAAGGTATGTTACTTTTGTTTATGCTCTGGAACATTTGTTTAATGATGCAAAGATGTGTTTGATTAAATAAAATTCACCTGTGGTCAGGAGGTTGCCTCAGCAACTAGCTGACAGCAAGTGGTAGGGAGGAGCCAGGTGGAGAAGGGTGACTTGCAAGCTTGTGTATCATTAAGTATAATCCCTATAAAATCAGTGCACACTGTACTTCTATAAACTGATAAAGATGGATACATTGTCTATAATTATAACATTGTCAGAACCAGCAGAAAGAAAAAAATGATCATGTTTTGGAATGAATCAGTTCCCACACAAAACCTGGTCTCATTAGATGGGTTTTGCGAGAGTTTTGTTCTCAATTAGGAACAAACCTCAAATTCTTTGGTGATTTCCATTTAAATAAACCTCCTGGAGTCTCTGTTCTGATGCCACTGGTTGAGCTCAGCTCCAAGCAACTTCATTGAAGGTGCTTTGGAGCTATTTTGGGTCCTACCATGTGCAGTTTGTTAATCATGCCTAAAATAAGGATTCAACACTTTGCATCTTCAGGTTACCAGTCAGCATGTTCTGATGAGGAAGTGTTTAGCATTCCCTCCCTGTACTTGCTTATGGGTCTCAGATTTGCCTTAAGACACCAGGGTCAACAGTCCTGAAAATGTATCTGGAAAGACCTTTAGAGCTTCAGGTTAGACTCATTGTGTGTGGTCCTGGAATGTTCTGCCTGAGGCTTTGGGAAAGGTAGCACACAGACACTCTGAGACTACAGCCAGGTTCTAGTTAGCTTGACCATGCCTTACTGCAGAGATCCAGGGCTCTGCACAGCCAGAGCCCCATTCATAAGAAAGGCCCTGGCCATAGAGAGACACAGCTAGGGAGGAGGTAGGATTTTCTTGAAATTGAAGCACTGGATATTTTATGTGAGTTTAGACTCCTGTTCTTGAAATTACTTTCTGTTCCTGACCAGAGTCTGTAAAGAACACATTAGCTTGTGGTCAGTGGTGCCACCCTGTCTCTCGTGATGTTTACAGTTCACACCTGCTCTAGGCGAGAGTACTCACCCTGTGCTTTTTACTGTGGCTAAGGGCTTCTTCATATTCACTACTAGATAACATGCATTTCAGACACAGAGGTCTCTGGAAACCTGAAACTAAAAAATAGAAAAATTGCTCTTATTTATGCTCTACCTGCTACTGTGGCTATCAGATCAACTTCTGTCAGCAAGTGAGCTTGTAAAAAGTAGAAGGATTAGGCCTTCTGGATAAGCGAGATAGTTGTTTAGCTTGAACTGTTTAGGGGGCCCCCAGGCAGTGGGATCAGGACCTGTCCCTAGTGCTTGAGCTGGCTTTTTGGAGCCCAGTGCCTATGGTGAGACACTTTGCGCAGCCTTGGTGCAGGGAGGAGGGGACTAGACTTGCCTCAACTGAATGTACCAGGCTCTGCTGACTCCCCATGGGAAACCTTGCCTTGGAGGAGATGGGAATGGGGGGTGGTTTGGGGGGGGGAAGGCTGGGGGGTGGGAGAAGGGAGGACAGGGGAATCTGGTTGATATGTAAAATGAATAGAAAATCTCTTAATAAAAAAATAAAAAATAAAATCCTTAAAAAAATAAAAAGGAGATAGCCCACAGTGAAGTGCTGTCAGTTACTATCTGTGCCCTTTACATGTGCATGTCTTTTTATAAAGGAAGACTGTCCAGCAAAGCTGTCAGTGTCTTGTAAATTTAATGGAGGACTGTGGACTTCACAGTCCTTACCCTCACTGCTGTCAGCAGCACGTGGTCCTGTGGCTTCTGTGTGGCTGTTGACAAGCACTGCAGCTTGCCGTCCTTCCTGTGTTCTGCCTGTTGCAGTGGGGTGGGATGTGGTTCTTGTAAGTACCTCAGGAGCTCATTTGTTGGCAGCTTGGTCCTCAGTGTTGCTGAGTTGAGAGGAGGTAGACCTTTAAGAGGTGAGGGTTGAGCTGGGCGGCCATGGCACACGACTTTAATCCCAGCACTCGGGAGGCAGAGCCAGGTGGATCTCTGTGAGTTCAAGGCCAGCCTGGTCTACAGAGCGAGATCCAGGACAGGCACCAAAACTACACAGAGAAACCCTGTCTCAAAAAAAAAAAAAAAGTGAGGGTTGTAAGGAGCTTCTGGCACTTCAAATGACCTAAGTTCCTCAGTCTGGCTGCCTGTCCCTGTCACACATATGTCTGACATGAAGCCATCACACAGCACCAGTCAGTGGAATTATGCACTTTTCCTCTCTCCTTGGGCAGTCCAGGCTGTCCTTAAACTTGGAACCTTTTTGCCTCAGTCTCCCAAACACTGCACCCAGCTCCAACTGCTATTTTAAAATTTTTCTATTTATTTGTAGTTTTTATATGAAGAAGAAAAACACATCTGGCAAAATAACTGTTGTTTTTGCCTTTTAAAAAATTCAAACACTTATAGTTTGAATTCATACTGTTTTACAAATACAAATTTTAGAATGCAGTTGCTTATGACTTGAAAAAAGCATTGTTGCTCCATGAGATGAAGTTCTATAGTTAGAAAATGTCACATGAGATATGATGCAGGTGCCTTTCTCTATTTCAGTATCTTAGTAAACATTTAGAGCAAGATCACTGGTGCTAACTAATGGGTGGTGTCCTGGCCTCAGTGCCTGGAAAACCTGTTCTTACTAGACCTCTCTGCTGTGCTGTTTTCTTTCCAGCGGTCCTGGAAATAAGCAGCACCCCTGGAGTCAACATGTAGATGGAGAACAAGTTTCCTGTTTTCTTTGCGATTGACACTGTAGGCTGTTTGCGTGGTGACTAGCTCATTATGCTGCTAAATCCACCAAATGCCTCACTAAGTTTTTCAGTTTTCTTCCACCTCCTTCTCCACTGTGGGGTATACTTGCAAATACTTCTTCAAGTAAGCAAGGTGTAGGTCCATACCCTGCTGTAGAACAGCACACAGCATCACTAAGCTGAGGTTTTGGATATGTCAGGGAACTTGCTTTCTGAAAATCTTTTTAAATGTGTAAACTTTTAGACTGCTATTACATATCTCTTAGAAACAAATCTACTGCTGTCTAGGTAGGTTTTCCTCATCTTGGCTGGTATTAGTGTTGTGTTTGTTTCTTATTCATAAAGTAACAAATCTAAATCAGTAGGCACTAAATCAACAGGTTTCATTGTGTACTACTAGTTAAGGGCTATTGCAGGCCTTATTTATATGGTGGCAGAAATGTTGTTTTTTTCTCCCTTCCCCATGCAGTTTATTGGAATCTTTCTCTTTCCTTTGCTGAAAGAGAAATAACAACTTTGCTTGAAGGAGCTGCAGAAAGAAAGAGTGAACCACACTTAGGAAAGGAGATTAGTTGTGCAAATTTCGTTTCTCATTAGGGTCCTGATGGGCTACAGCTCACCATTCAGTCATCTTAGTTGCTTGGTTCTACAGGACACAGTTTGTCTGAGTCTGAAAAGAACAACAGGCTATTTAGTGATTAAAGGTTTATTATAAACGTGTATGTATTTGTGTGTGTGTGTGTGTGTGTGTGTGTGTGAGAGGGTTGGGGGGCACCTGTCTGCCTGGGTATGTGGAGGCCACAGGAGATGTTGGATGTCTTCCTCTATCACTGTCCTTCATAGTTGACAGTGTCTTTTACGGAACTTGGAACTTACCCAGCTAGACTGGTTGGTCAGTGAGTCCCACAGATCTTCTGTTTCGGCTTCCGTAGTGCTGGGGTTAAAAGTACAGGCTACCACACATGACATTTTTCTTGGGTGCTTGGGATCCAAACTCAGGTCCTTGTGTTTATATGAAAAGCACTTTATCAACTGAGCTATCTCCCCAGCCTTTCATCCTATCTTTTCAAGGGAAAAAAAGTATTTTGCCTTTATAATATGAAGGGAAAAAGGAGGAAATTAATTTTAATAAAAGGCATTTCTTGTGTAATATCTTGAGCCTTCTTGCCTAGGAGATGTGAAAATATGAACAATGAGGCCATAGATAAAGAGTATGGCTGTACATCAGATGCCATGAGTGGGGCCACCTGCTGGGATTAAGTGCTCCATGAAATACAGTATAATCCCCTCAGTGCTAGGACCTGAAGGAGTGTCACAAGGCATAATCTTAAACCAAGGCAGGGTGTAGCTTAGCTCTTGGGAAGAACACAGAAAAATATGTAAAAAGATTTACTTGGGAAAAAAAAATGAGCGTGGGACCCTGATGAAGAGCAAGAGGAGACAGGTGGAAAGATGTTCAGACACAGGCTGACAGACAGCCTAGTGCAAGGGAACTGAAGACTCAATGTTAAAGAAAAACTGTCTAGAAAATGGGTAAACAGACATCTCAACAAAATGTGAAATACGCATGTGAGCAACGTGAGCAAAAGCACTTGACAGGATGTCCAGTGTCAGAAGCCACAAGGAGAGCACAGAGACAATGTCATAACCGGTGTCACACACACCTGTCAGAAGGATGGAGGCAGAATCCAGGGAGAATACTATTAGGCTGGCACAAACTCGATCAGGTGTGTTTCTGATAGGTTTTTTTGGTAGGAATATGTAAGTGGATGTCATCTGGTGTCCAAGGCACGCACCCCTTAGATCTCCTGGTACCCTGTGCACTTGCATGGTTTGATGCCCTCTAAGAGAAGTAATGTGTATGAGAAAGTAGAGTGGTGTCTTCAAATGGGGATTGGGTGAGGGGGAAACTTTAAGAGTGGGACTACCAACAGACTCCCACCAAAGGAAAGGAGCCCCTCTTCAAGCAGAAGGAAAATGACCAAAGATTTATACACCCCTTATAAATATATCAAGTCTCCATGTCCAGCTGTAGTAGTCTGAATGTAACTGGTCTCCATAAACTCTGGGAGTGGCACTATTGGGAGGTGTGGCCTTGTTGAAGGACGTGTGTCACTGTGGGGGCAGGCTTTGAGGCCTCTCTTGTTTAAGCTTTGCTCAGTGTCATAGTCCACTTCCTATTACCTGCAAGATATAGGACTCTCAGCTCCAGCACCATGTCTGCCTGCACTCCACCATGTCCCGCTATGATGATAATTGACTAAACCTCTGAACTATAAGCGAGCCATCCCCTGTAGCTGTAAGTTTCTCAGGTCCCTCCTGCCTCTAAGCTGCCTTGCCATAGGCCAAAGCAGCTTATTTATTAACCAGTGGGAACAACATATATTCACAGCATGCAGAAAGACATCCCCCAGCAATTCCAGTTAAATGTTTTCCTTTGTAAAAGTTGCTGTGGTCATGGTATCTCTGCACAGCAGCAACTAACACACCAGCCTAGGGCAGTGAGTCTCATTCCAGGCTGCAGACCAGAATTGCTAGTGGAAATTACAAGGGGAACAAATGTCATATCTGTCTTCAGTCGTTTGGCCTGTGACAACAGTTCTTAGCCTTGGGAGAGAAGTACCAGCCTGTGGTCTGCATCATGCAGCTCATGGCAGGAGAAAGAGCAACAAGTGATAATGTGGCCAGAACAGCAAACTCACTTTGTTCTCCTTCACACTTGTGCACGCTCCTTTTGTTAGCTCTGACCCTGACCCAGGCAGGGGGACGGGAGCCAGGCTGGAGTTCGTGTCCATGTCCAGGTGAAAGAGAGCAGCACCTGTGCTCAGGTGAAAGCAGTAGCTCAAGAGAGGTGGTTATAACACGATTGACAGGAATTGCTGTTAGCTTGGCAATTGAGACAGTGGGGGGAGTGTGAAACACAGTAAAACAAATGTCTAGAAATCTGTCTTGGACATCTGTGGGACTGTGGAAGCATTTACTTGAATGACAAAGATGAGAAAGAGCTTTAGGGAGGATTGGAGTAAGTGTTGTAGGTGTGTTAAGTTCAATCTACCTTACACAGTTGACAGTGTCTTGTAAGCTGGTTGCAGTTGACTTGGGGGTGGGGAAGGTAGGCCTGGAAGGATTGCCTTAATGCTATGGCTTGGAGTTTAAATATATTCAAAGGCTCAAGTGTTGAAGGCTTGGTGTTCCTAGCTGATGGTACTGTTGGGAAGTAGTAAAACCCTCAGGTGATGTGGCCTAGTAGAAGCAAGTTCACATCATTGGAGGCATGTTCTTGAAGGAGATAATGAGACCATGGCTTCTCCCTATCCCTGCCTTACTTCCTGGATACCTAAAGTGACCAAGTGCCTCTGTCACACACTTCTACCACATAATATAGTCCAAAGGAACAGAACCAAGTAACCAGGGGCTGAAACTGAGTACAAATAAGTCGTCGTCTTCTTCCTCTTAGCCCTCCTCCTCCTAGTCTTCCTTTTCCTCTTGTTTGTACCTTGTATGGATGTGTGTATTCAAATGGAGCTGGATACTGATTTATAGTGTCTTCCTCTTGAGACAGGGTCTCTGTTTGACCAGGAGCTCAGTGGTAAGGACAGACTCCTGGCCAGTGAGCCTCCCCAGATCTGTTTCTACAAGCACATGCTGCCATATCCAGCTTCTTACATGGATGCCAGGACCCAGACTCAGACCCTCATGCTCATACAGCAAGCATGTCACTAACTGAGCTGCCTTCTCAGCCTTCGTTCTTTTTTTTAAATTACTTGGGTCAGATATTTTTTCAAAGAAACAGTTAAAACATTCCCCTCGTAGAAAATGGTGACTTTGAATAGGGCTGGGCCTTGCAGGGTTTGACCCACAAGGTGCCACAGGAGGGAAACCCACTTCAGCTTTTTTATCATGGGCTGCTCAGATGTGAGGTAGAAAGATAAAGGAGAGCTGGTCAGTGGTGCTGCATGCCTTTAATCCCAGCATTTGGGAGGCAGAAGCAGGCAGATATCTGTGAGTGTGAGGCCAACCTGATCTATAGAACTAGTTCCAGGACAGCTAGGGCTACACAGAGAAACCCTGTCTTGAAAAACAAAAACAAAAACAAAAAACAAAAAACAAAAAAAAAAAAAAAAAAACAAAAAAAAAAAAAAAAAAAGGAAAAGAAAGGAGCACTATGGATGTGACAGCTCCTGTGTCAGACTTGATGACAAAAGCTCATGATATAGGGACACAGGATGACATGAATCTTCTTAGACCACTGAGCTCTGTTGTATAAGAGCCAGGCTGAGGGGGAACCTGAACAAGTGAGAAAGGACAAAGGAAATGCAGCCAGTGCCCAGCTAGATCAGGAGGGTCTTCCGACACACTGTATAGTGCCTGTGTGAGGTGAGTTGGCAGGCATAGTTCCAGCTGTTTTCAGCTGGAATTCTGACTAGAAGACTGGGGCAGATGAAGTCAGACTGTACAGTCAGGTGGGAAAACAGGGGAGGGGAGTTTAGCAAATTTCTGAGGAACGTAGACTCAGTGGAGATCA
>CABHPQ010157305.1:0-11899 GCA_902168405.1 Peromyscus aztecus | reverse complement strand
ATGGGTGATAGATGATGGATGGATGGAGGGAGGAAGGGATGGATGGATGGATGGATGGATGGATGGATGATGATGGATGGGTGATAGATGATGGATGGTTGCATGGATAGGTGGATGTATTATGGGTGAATGGATGGATAGATGGATGGATATAGTGGATGGATTCACTGATTCATGCAATTATGACATAAAAGGCCAACCCAACCACTTCTAAATCACTGATTCTAAAATACATCCCTACCTTTGAAGTCAGTCACTCCTGGGTTGAAGTCCCAGATTTGCTTATTATAATAATCAATGTAACTATTGACAAGTTATATTCTCTGAATTTCAGTGTCCACACCTTTAAAATAGTTCTCCTTGCCTCCACTCTCCAATCTCCAAAAGGTTAACACTATACATATTTGGATGCCCTCTTATCAAAGGAAATCAAAATTTGTCACCTGCTTATCTGAGGTTATACATTTATGCAGGGCTTCTAAAACAATGCTCCTTGGCTCACCAGATATTATTCTTCCTATCTGCTTTGTAACTTGTTATTATTTGCTGTCAATACAATACTAGCTTCTAAGGAATCGTAAGTGAAGGAATAAGCATGGTTTTGGTCCACATTAGGCTTTAGTCTATTCTGGAAGATGGACCTTAAACCGGCATCTGGCACCAGGATATTCTAAGCAACTTGAACTCTGGCACAAATGAAACAGGTGCTGTAAAAGAATGTATTTTGGGAAATAGAAAAGGACTAACCACAAGTGAATTTTGTCACTAACAAGATAAATGACATATAGAAACCCATGGGAACACATAGGAGGAAAACATAAGCCAGACATTGAAGGACACAGGTTTCCTTTAAGAAATGTCTCAGAGAGGAATATTTTAGGTAAAGGGAAAATCCTGTGCAAAAGCCTGATAGGAAGGCATAGAGATCACTCTATTAGAACAGAGAACATTCCAGTGTGATTGTTGCTCAGGGCCAGACACAGAGATGAGCTACACAGGTACTCGGTCTTAAAGATGGGTTTTTTTTTTCTTTTCATTTTTGAGACTCTAATTTAATTACATTTCCCCCTTCCTTTTCCTCTTTCCAAACCCTCTCATATACCCCTTCTTGTTCTCTCTAAAATTCATGGCCTCCTTTTTTCATTAACTGTTGTTACGCGCACACACACACACACACACACACACACACACTGCTAAATACATAAACCTGAATCTGTTTGATCTGTATAATGTTACTGTATACATATGGTTTAAGGACTGACCACTTGGTATTAGATAGAAAATTGGTGTGCTCTTCCCTGGGGAAGAATATTTCTCCCACTCTCTGCATTCCCTTAGACGTCTCTAGTTCTTTGTATGGGGTTAAAGCCTCCTGGGCTTTCCCCTGCCCACTTTAGCATGTCTATTGTTGTTTTCCATGTGCAGCTCATGTTTAGGTAGTTATGTTGGTGAGACTTTATGGGTGTAGCTTCTGACATTACTAGGAGACACAATCTCACAAGCTCTTTGAAAGGATGATGGATTTTTAGGCCCTTTAAGGTAGAGAAATATAATTAGGTATTTATTTTTAAAACTACTTGTCTCAAAATTTAATGTACTAAGGCATAACCTGGGAATTGGGTCACAGCAGACTCTCTGCTTAGTGTATTTGGAGTAGAGCCTGGGATCCTGCATTTTTAATGACCTCTCACGAGGTACCAATGTGCTGGCCCACAGATGCCACTTGTGAGCACTGAGGTTTTGGTGTGCTCACTCTGGCTTGTTCTAGAAAATGGGTTCATTCCAGGGAGAAAGAAGCATCAGCTGAGTGAGTAGTGGTGAGGAAGTGGGCTAAGGGAGTGGTCACTGGAGAAGGAACAAAAATGGACAGGGTAAGACTTTGAGAGAAACAAGACCAGACGTCTGTTCTGGGTCCTAGCCTGGGTATCTAAATAAGTCACAGTGGCCTTCACCAGGACAAGAGAAAGAGCAACATAATTTGAGAGAAAAGATGAAAGCTGCACTTCTGAGGTTCTCCTGAAATCACTAAATATAATACTAAACAAAAAGATGAACATGCAGATCCAAAACTCAGGAGAGAGTACTATACAGGAGGCACATATCTGGGAGCCACCTCAAGATTTTTGTTTCTCTTTTCTTCTTTGCCAAAAAGACTAGAACTACAATTTCCTTTCTTTTAGAATCCCGTAGGGTTCCAATATGATGGGCAGTGAACAGAGAACCCCATATCACTCCTCTCTTGAGTCTGTCCATTCATGTTCCTCACAGCCAATGTCACTGGGACCTTTGGGGAGCAGGGCACCCTTCATGGGGGCTGATGGGAAGTTCATCCTGGATCTTTGTACCAACCTACTGAAGCCCAAGCCTAGTCTCCTTCACAGAGTATTTGAGAGCAGAAAATGAGAGAAGATTATGAAGAGTGATTGGTAAAATGCCTGGTAGAGAATTGAGGAAGGGCAGGATAACTAGACGGTGCACCATGCCCAGTAGACCCAATAAGGATGTAGAAGAACTCTAACCCCAGAAGATGGGTAACCCCAGTAAGGCACATGAATTGGAAATGAGTACAGTCAAGAGCTGGCCTTATACAGACTGACTGTATCTGGGACATGAGGACAAGATCTGTAGAACTAGGTACAAGATTACTGATGACTGACAGACCATGCTATTGGCCTGGACTCTAGGAAACCCCAAGACAAGACTGGGATTTGTGCTAGACAGTGGGATACTCAAGTGACTTTGGGCATGGAGTCTTCAGCATCCTGTTTCACACCTTCATACTTTTGTTAGCTCACCTCCCTCTACTTTTCCTTTTCAAACCTCGACTCAAGTCATCAGTTCTAAGACTTCCCTGGCCCTCTCATTTCAGTTTCCATTAATAATTGCTCTGTAGTTTACCTGCATCAGTTTGTTGTATATACTGGTATATGTCTGCATCCTACAGCCAGCTATAAATTCCACATGACTACAGACTGGAATAATAGGAAACAACATCCAAGAGTCAGAGCCAGTCTGTGCTGCAATTAGGTGTCAGCAGTTTGACAGACTTGGTAGTTGAAAATGACTCCTGGTATAGAACACCTAAAATGTCAATAAAGCATTCTTTAAATCTCTTAGACTTACATGAGTTGACATGAGAATAAAAAAAAAAATGCCTAGAGATAGGGATCAATGAGAAATGATCAATTCAGAGAGATAAGCAAACACTGAAACAGGCATTTCTCAAGAGCCATCTGGCAATCCCTGGTAGTCTGGGAATGGCTTTAATGGGCCATGTGGGTATATACAAAAAGAAAGCCTAAAACTAGAATGGGTAAGAGGTTGGATTCAAGACCTCATTAAATCAAAGGCCTCTGAAACAAATAGTCTCAACAGTGGGGATTTTTTTTAAAGCCTTCCAGACTATCACAGATGCAGGAGGGAGGGGGAAAGGGAAAACAGAGGATACTAGAGGAGAGTGGAGGTTATTGATGAGACAGGTATGGAAGAGTCACAATGGACCCTACTTTTGGCTAAACGACACTAACGCGAAGTGCTTTGATTTCTTTCCTTAATGCAACACTGACACATTATTGGTGATTCGATGTTTATTATTAATGATTCAAACCAACCGCACATCATTAAGTAGTTTGTTTGAGCGCTTTCTGATTTTCAGTGCGTCACTTAAAGCTATATATTTCCCTTGTGGGACTGCCTTTAATGTCCCAGAAATTTTGTTGTATTTTGCTTTCAATTACTTCACTTTTTTGATCGGTTCTTTAATCTCTATTCGTCTGTGTGCTTACTAGATTTGTAGGCCATGTGTGTGTTTTAAGTTTTATTGCATTGTGATCAGGTAGGACACACTTAGCTATTTCGATATTTCTAACTTTGTTAGGATTCATTTTTCATCCAAGGATGTGGTGTATTTTTAGAGATGTTTCCATGAGTAGAATGTATATTCTTTGTTGTTTGAATGGAAAATTCAGTAAGTATCTGTTAAGTCAATGCTAGTATATTGTCAATTAATTCTAATGTTTTTCTGCTTTTTTTTCCAGATGATCTCTTTTTTGGAGAAAGTGGGGTATTGAAATAACCTACTATGAACACATGCACACAAATATACACACACATCACACACGACACACACATATACACACAGACCACACACACAAAAGATGTTAAGAGAAGTTTAAAGAGCTCGCAAGGAGGCACACCCTGCCTCACCCTGCCACAAACCGAAGCTCAAGGCATAATCTATCTAGGACTATTGAGAATACCCCCCCTCAAGGCACAAGCTTGGTAACATCCCAGCCTCATGACTTCTGTCTATAAGATCATCAAATACACCCATGGTGATCACTCAAGTTTCTGACAATATTTCACTATTATTATTGTAAGACCACTAAATGAATACATAGACTTTGTTTGAAAATCCAAAGTGTGGGAGACAGATTGCAAACCAACAGACCTCACTCCCATGCTTCCTGGCTGGCTATGTGACTTTAAAGCATTGTTTATTCCCACCTTTCTCTTCTGTGGACTTCTATTACATAAAGTTTCTAAAAATCCCCAGGCCTTTTGTAGACTCTAAGACCATGGCAAATAAGTCTACCCACTACTTTCTCTCTAAAGAACACTACTTTCTCTCTAAAGAAACAATCAATACTGGCTCCTGAGCAGCGAGAGTCTGTTAGGTGTTTCCAAGCTTTAAGACACTGGAAAAGGAGAAGCCAATCATAAATGGAAAATATTAATGACACTAAAATCATTGCCATTTTAACCACTAAAGAGGACCTGAAGCATGGAAGTATAAAGGTTGTACCAATCACACTCTTCTCTAAATTTAAAAAAAGCTTTGCTTCAATTGGCCCTTTCCCAATTAACCAGAACCTACTCTGGGATTCAGTGAGATCCCATTTTCTGACATCTTACACCCTGACACTAGGAGCATGGTGCTGCCAAAATCTTACTGATCATGCTCTCTTTAGTTCAACAATGCAAGCAGTAATTATTCTTACTTAGTACCGCTCAGTGTTAGGTACTAGGGAGAGAGGAAAGACTGACAAAAAATAGAGGATTCCTTTTTTTTTCATCCCCTCCCCCAATATACCAAGGTTAAAAAAGAAAAATAATGTGAACAATAATCCAAAGATTGCCCAGGTTACCACCCCCAGCATGAGACTCTTCTCTATTTACCAGATCCTCCATGGGCCTCTTTCCTGTGGTGAGAAAGGGAGTTCTGAGTCTGTGTCTTGGGTTCTCCAGAAGAGGAGGTGGGCCTGAGTTTATGATCTCTGTGCCTCTCCTTTCACAGGGAGATTTTGATGAGACTCTCTTCTTCAAAGGGTTGTCACAGGGCTAAAGATGAAGCCTCTAGAAAACACCTTCCACACAACAAGCAATAAATAAAATAGCACTGTTGATTATGGCATGCTAGTGATTAATTTCTACAGCTGTTATTTATTTTGTAAAATGGAAGACTCTTTAGATTCTTTGTGCCCATGTGTGTTCCATATGCCCATGGAACACAAGGGACTCCTTGAAGTAACTTGATTTTTCTTGACTAACGTGGTTTGAATAAGAATGGTGCCCATGTATCCTGAATAATGGGCGTTAACAGATTAGAAGCAAGATTGTAAAACATCAGTAGCAAACTTCTGCCCTCCGGGGTCCTCCCATTGTGCTGTAAGCCTGTATTTAAGATCTCCTCCCCCCTCCAATAAACGACATTTGGCATTTAAAATTAAAAATATATATATATGTATATATATATATAATTGAATGAATACTGCGAATGTAATCTATGAATACCACAAATGTGATTAATATCATGAGTGTAATTAATGAAAAAAAAAAGAATGGTGCCCATAGGCTCATATGTTTGAATTCTTGGAGAGAAGCATCAGGAGGTATGAACTTGTTGGAGGAAGTATGTCATTGGGGGTTTCAAAATCCCAGGAAAGTCCCAGTGTTCTCCATGTCTTCTTGCTGCCTGCAATCTAGATGTAGAACTCTCAGCTATTTCTACTCCATGGTATCTACCTGCATGCTGCCATGCTTCCTATCATAATGGCAATGGACTAAACCTCTGAACTGTAAATAAGCCCCAATGAAATGCTTTTAGAAGAGTTGCCTTGGTCATGGTGTCTTTTCACAGTAATAGAACATTGACTAAGGCAGAAGTTGGTACCAGGGACTGAGGTATTGCTGTGATAGGGCTGACCATGCTTTGTTTGGAGGAATATGAAACACTTTGGGACTTTGGACTAGAAAACTGATTGGACATTTCAAGTGTTGATTAAAGGGCCATCCTACTAGAAGTATGGAAGAGAGTAGTGCTGAGAGTGATTTGAACTGTTGGATCCCAGCTCAAGAAGTTTCAGAGGGAAAAAGTTTTAGTGTGTGGCCAAGAGATTGCTCTGGTGATATTTTGGTAAAGAATGTGGCTGCTTTCCACCCTTGTCCGAAAAGTCTGCCTGAGGCTAAATTGAAAAGTTTTGTATAAATGGCATTGGCTGAGGAGATTTCAAAACAGCCTAATATTGACTCTGTCATGTGGTTATTAGTGGTGCCTCTTATACAGATTTATAATGAAAAGGAATAAGTTTAGAAAGGCAAATTCAAAACGTACAGTTTGAGAAGAAAAGGAGCAACAGAAAGTGTAATAGAGCTAACTCTAGTGCTCGGGGATAGAAAGCATTTAAAGAAAAGCCTGATCCTAAATGAAATAAAGGGACTGGTAACTTGGGGCAAGACTCCACCAAGCTAAGCTTCTAACTTGTGAAAAGTACTTGAAGAAAAGTTTAGGACTGAGTGTGGTAGCAAACACCTTTAATCTCAGCACTCAATGCTCAGAGGCAGGCAGATCTCTGAGTTCAAGGTCAGCCTGGTCTACAGAGTGAGTTTCAGGACAGCCAAGCTTAGACAATGAAGAAAATTATTGAAAATAGAAATCTGATGAAAATGTATTTGAATGAGGGGACCATGTTCCAGCCCCAGCAAGGAGAAGAATTTGGCAGCTTCAGCCACATGGTTCTGCCTTTAGAATCAAGGATATAAGAAGTGGGTTATGGAATTTCTCTCTCTCTGCAGCTAAGGAAAGCTGCTGGGTCAAGTGTGTGTGAGGGATGTCACTGCATGGAGGCCCAGAGAGATCTTTGTTTGAAGCCGTGAAGGTGAAGCCTGGATTGTCTTGGAGACCCCAAAATGTTGGAGATATCAGAGTTGTGGGATACCTGCCAAGGAGAGCTGCAGACCAGGTGTGGAACCAGCCCAAGAAAGAGAAGTGTGTTGCAGTCAACAAGCCTGAAAGGAGTTGCAGATCTGAAGAGTGCTTTGACATTAGACATGGAGATGCTGAATTTGGAGTTTGTCCAGCTAGTTTTCAGTCTGGCTTTGATACATTATTTCTTCATTATGATTACTTTCCTCCCTTTGGGGATGGTAATGTATATTCTGTGCCATTGTATGTTGGAAGTATGTGATCTGCTTTTTTATTTTGATTTTATAGGGGATTATAGTTAAGAGATTGCCCTGAGTTTCAGATACTTTGGACTTCGAAACAGTGTTGAGACTGTTATCGACCATGGGGACATGGTTGGACTGAATGTATTCTTGAATTATAATATGGTTACAAGTATAGGGGGACCAGGGAATAGAATGGGGTGGTTTGAATAAGAATGGCTCCCTTAGGCTCATATATTTAAATGTTTAGTGAGAGGCATTAGATGTGGACTTGTGGGAGTAGGTGTGGCCTTTTTGGGGAAAGTGTGTCACTTGGAGTGGGCTTTGTGGTTTAAAAACCCAAGAAAGTTTTTTAAAAACCCTTCCTGTCTCCCTGCTGTCTTGCAGATCCAACTGTAGAATTCTCAAGTTACTTCTTCAGCATTATGTCTGCCTGCATGACACCATGCTTCCCACCATAATGACGATGGACTAAACTTCTGAACTGTAAGCAAGCCCCAATGAAATGCTTTTCCTTTATAAGAGTTGCCTTAGTCATGGTGTCTTTTCACAGCAATAGAACACTGACTGAGATAAGGAAACAAAAGCATTCTCCTATTAAAACACTATGTGAGGTGGTATAACTTGGTTAAGAAGAAAGTCATATTTGGCACTACATAGGTCTCTTCATTTTCATATGTTCCTTTGACAATTCTTACAATAACCCCCTTTAGATCATCTGTGTGAACAATAATGTCATCTGTTGATGTGCCAATTCATCCAAAGAAAGATAACAGAAATCCAGTTGGCCTTCCATGCCCATGAGTTCCTTACTGGTAGGTTCAACCAATGGTAGGTTTGAATATTTAAAAATATATATTGTACCTACCATGAACATATACAAAATATTTTCCTGACACAATTCTCTAAACAATACAGCATAGCCACTAATCACAGAGCACTTGTATGGTATTAGCTGTGATAAGTTGTCCAGAAGTGACTTGAATATATGAGAGGATTTAGTATGCTTTTTGTATAAGGGACTTAAGAATATGAAATTTTGGTGTGTGATAGTTAGCTTTAGTTGTTAACTTGACACAAGCTAGGATTATCTGGGAAGAGAGTTTCAGTGATAGTCTGTCTACAGTGGGTGGGCCTGTAGGCATGTCTATGGGGCATTAGAAAGACCCAGCTCACTATAGGTGGCACCATTCCCTAGGCTATTTCTGAACTGTGTGGGTGTCAAAATCCAGCTGTGCACAAGTAAGTGAGTGAACATGAATGCATTCATGTCTCTCTTCTTTTGACTTAGATGTGATGGGACCAGCTCTTTCAACCTCTTTCTGCCCCGATTTCTCTGCTATGATAGTCTACAGCCTGTCAACATGAGCTAAAATAAACCCCTTCTCTCCTAAGTTGGTTTTTGAAAGAATATTTTATCATAGCAACAGAAAGGGAACTAGAATATTATCTAAGAAATTTTCTAGATCTAAGCTCCTGGAGACACTGGGGGAAGAGTGAGTGTGTTCATTTCATCAAGGCTTTATCTGAGAATGCTGTGAGCTGGGCTGAGTTTCCATCTCTCCAGAGACATTCCCATTTCCTCTGCTTGAAGACCAAGGCAAGTGCTCCCAATCTTTCTGTTAAAGTAAATCAGAACCACAAACCAAGCAAGACAGACCTGCACACATAGTCTTAAAAGAAACTTCATTTCCACCACCCAAACCCAAACAAAAAGGTAAGTGATTATTGCTTTTAGTTCTAAAGCTGATGAGCAAAAAAATTTAGCATTTTCCAACTGTTTGTGCCTCCCAAATGCTAGGTAACACTTTTCTTTATGGAGGGTGGGAGTGAGGGGCTGGAGTGGGGAAGCTGGCTCACTTTCATGCAGGGGCTTCCGTTCCATATCCCCAGTTAACTCAAGATGAAAGCAGTCTAGTTATGCTAAAACCTGCTTATGAAGACCAGTAGGGTATACAGAGACACAGGTGCACACACAGAGACACACACAAATACATAGACATACTCACACAATCTTTAGTCCCCAAGAGAATTTATTAATTTCATGAAAACCCAATTCCGCATTTAGAAAAATGATTAGCATGATTTATCATTCCTTCTAGGAACCTGTAGGATGATTGTCTCTATGATATCTAGCCCACTATAAAGATCTGAAGGAAGGCCGGGCGTTGGTGGCGCATGCCTTTAATGCCAGCACTCGGGAGGCAGAGATAGGCGGATCTCTGTGAGTTCGAGGCCAGCCTGGGCTACCAAGTGAGCTCCAGGAAAGGCGCAAAGCTACACAGAGAAACCCTGTCTCGAAAAACCAAAAAAAAAAAAAAAAAAAAAAAGATCTGAAGGAAGAAGCTGGAGATATAGCTTAGCAGTTAAGAGCACTTGCTGCTCTTGCAGAGGACCTAGTTCAGTTCCCAGTACCAGCAGATTCGGCACCCTTTTCTGGCTCTGAGTGAATGAGACACACACACAGTACATATGCAGATACTCATACACATAAAATAAACATAAATAAATCTTTTCTAGAGATCTGAGGGAAATCGGAAGTCTGTTTGTATAGCTATGCATGCGTTAGACCCTCACTGTTCCCTCATACACTAGAACAGTAAGGCATCACTCCCATGCAGTTTGGTATCTTTTCCAAAGTGCTTTTGTGTCTGTCACCATTTTGGGTGAACTCATAGGTAAGAAGGATAGGCATCAATATCATCCTATTATAAGGAAGAGAAAGATGACCAGACAAATAAGTGCCTTACCCCACAGAGGCCAAAAAACAAAATAGAAGTGTAGTCGGAGCACCTTGCTTTCCTGTATTCTAGTCCCCTATATCTTCAGGATCCTTCTATCAATTCCTCCACCGCACTTCCTAAGTTTCTACAGTGAGCCACTAGTGTCAGGCGCCTAAAAACATCAAGGAAGCAAAGTCCCTGGTAAAGGGCTCGGGTTGCTGGGAAGAAAAAGTAAAATTGTTCAATACAAGAATGCCCAGGTACAGACAGGAAACTAAGGGGGCTCATTTAGCCCAGATGTCACTGACAGCCTTTATTCCAACATATGAGAGGGGCAAACAATACTGTCCAAAGCTGGCTGCAAACTTCCTCTTGCTCAGCAAAATATATTGATGTTTATAATGATTTAAAAAAGAAACTCTATCATATAAAAGTAGAAGTAAAAAAATCCAATGACATAAAATGCTGATGTTGTTTATTGGAAAGTTAATGAAAGGTGATATTTTCCAGAAGAATTTCCAGTTACTGTATAATGCATACATACATAATGTATGCATATATGGAGTGCTCCTTAGAGTCGTGTGGTTATTCTTGGCTGAGCTAGGGAAGCAAGAAATGTACTCTCTGGTCAAAGCCATGGTTGGGCGCTGATAGGAGGGGCAGTAATCTGAATGGAAAGACAATGAAAAGGGCCAGGATGGCAGAGTGCAGCCTCCTCCATAGTCAGTGAGTTGAGAGTACTGTGATCTCCTCCCCTAGGAAGACAGATAGTCTTCCTAGAGCTAATGAGAGTCAGCAATGCTTTGTGTTAAGCTGAGAATGTTCCAGATGAAGTCAAAAGAGTCCCTTCCTCACCTCTCTGTTCTTTCCCATCCATACAAATTGCTGGAATTTAAAAACAACTGAACAAAGGCAGGCTAATATTGTCAAATGTGTGAAATTCAAATTTCAACGTCCCAGAACACCACTATGGATGGGTCTCCTCTTTAATTCTGGAAAGAATTCATAGGCTATCTACTGCCAGAAAAGCAGGCAGACTAACAGAACGCCCTGGAAAACTCCTCATAAGCAGTTTGAAGAGTGGGGAAGATGATACTGGACAAGAAAAAGGGTAGAAGTGTACACAGAGACGAGATGAAGTAAAGAAACAGGTTGAACACGGTATTTAAGGCTGTTAAACTGGCATGTGACACATGCTTGTAACCCCAGCACTGCTGAGGCTGAGGCAGGAGGACCACAAATCCCACAACCAGAATAGGCTACATGGTGAGACCCTGTCCCTTTCCATCCCCACCACCCAAAATTTTTATGGCTGCACAGAACTCCATGTCACCTTTCCCTCTATCTCTACGACTTCTGTGAGCGGCTACTACACCTGCTATCAGGGGCCAACAGTGCCCTCAGACATCATGGAACTTGGGCGTTCTCCAGTGAGGACACTGGCATGTAAAAGGAGTCACAGTCTGGACACCAGAACCGTGGGATGACAAGGAGAAATAATTCAGTTGGTTCTCTGTCCCACACTTGGGAAGGTAGCTCGATCCCAACCTGTTTAAACATTAAACAAAGTTAACGGAACCTCAGGAACTTAATTAATTAAAGGACTCTACATGATCAATTTTAAAATCAAAGTGCAATAGACAGTTGTCTAGAAAAATATAATTTCCCTAATATTCCTTAGGAAAAATAAAAAATATAAGTATTTCAATTCTCAGGGAAAGGAGAAAGTT
>CABHPQ010157304.1:10104-70712 GCA_902168405.1 Peromyscus aztecus | reverse complement strand
TTCATATTAATCATATTTTTCCTAATGAAAAGTAGTAATTGTTTTTAATATTTTATTTGAACTAGAATCACATCACTTCTCTCTTCCTTTTCTCCTTCCAACCTCTCTCAAAAACCCTCATTCAAACTCCACCAAAGTCTTTTTCAGTGCTAACCTCTTTTGCTTTAATTATATTATATATACATACATACATATATATATATATACATTCATATATATGTACATATGTGTGCATGCAAACAAACATATATACATTATACTAAAACACACACATGTGTATATATATATATATATATATATCCTACTGACTTTCTCTTTTGTTTTTTCTGTATAGATGTTTCAAAGATTACTACTCTCCATTGAACAACCCATAAGGGAGAGCATCACAGTGAAAAGCTAATTTCTTATCTCACAGCAGTGAATGACTGCCTATAGTCCATTTTCTAGGTGTAGGAGTCTATGAAATGTTCCCCACTTCACATTAACCTGTCTGTTAATCTGACTATTTCCTGGTCTTGTTTATGCATTTATTTCCAGTAGAGAATGTTTCACAGCAGACTTCCTGGTATTCTGGCTCTTAAAGTCTTTCAGTCCCCTCGTCTGTGATATTCCCTGAGCCATAGATGCCAGATTTGTGATGTAGATGTATCTGTAGTGGTTGGGATTCCCACAAGCCTTTTATCTCTGCATTCTTTTCAATTGTGGTTTTGTATAATGGTCTCTGTTTTCTATAAAGAGAAGCTTCTTTAATAAGGGGTGAGAGCTACATTTATCTGTGCAACGACAAGATTTAGAATGTAGAAATAAGTATGCAAAGTGGTAGTAGATTCTTTCGTAAGGTTGGGTTTACACCTGGCACGAAGTTCTACCTGTTGGATCCTAAATTCAATTAGACAGCTATTGTTTGCCACTGTATAAAAGTGCCACTTACATAACTTTTATGCATATCTTAGCATTATGGTAATTTCTGTGACTCATAGGTATTGCTTTTGTGTCAGATTATTTAATTGCTTCCCTACCTGGGAAGTTTGCATATCTTTTTCTGGAACCATGGTAGCTAGGCTGGAAAAATGATGCTTTCAGGTTAAATCCTACTTGAATCACCCAAATTGTGTGTTTTTTGGTGTGCTGTCTTCACCAATAGGGGCCCAGCCCCAACCCTCAAGGGACCACCAAAGGCTACCTCATTAATCTATATTGATTTCAGAATTATTTGGAATACCTGAGCAGCTCTTAAAGGGGATGATTCTCATATCTGTTACTAGGATTTTTGTTAGTCTTTGATTCTTGCTGGGAGCATTGTCAGCCATGTAGTTTAATTCACTTTAAATACGACTGCATAGATGTATATATTTAGAGAGAAGGACCAGAGAAGATATTCTTCAACCTAATAAAGGTTAAATAGGACAAGCTCAAACCAACATCATCCTAAATGAAGAGAAACTCAATGAAGACCAATTAAAAACAATAATGAGATGATAGGATAGAACCACAAGCTGGAGCAATAAGAAGAGAAATGGAAATTAAAGTGGTACAAATAGGAAAAGAAGAAGTCAAATTATTTCTGTTATAAGATGATATGGTACTACACACAAGAAATTCTAAAATTTCCACCAGATAACTCCAATAAACAATAATTTCAGCAAAGTGCCAGAAATACAAAAATCAACTTACGAAAATGAGTAGCTTTTTTATTCACCACCAACAAACACAGTTAAGAAAATATCACAAACACACACTCATTTATAATAGGATCAAAAACAATAAAATGTCTTGGGATAACCTAACAAATGAGATGAAAAACACCTGTAATGAAAACTTTAAATATCCGATGAGATGAAAAGAGACACTAGAAAAAAATCTTAAAATTCATATATGACAAGAAAAGAATACCAATAGTGGAATAAATCTTGAGCAAAAAGTGTATTGTAAGAATTATTATTCCAGATTTCATAATGTATTATAGAGCTATAATAAAAAACTAACATCATAATGGTACAGAAAGAAACATACAGAGCAATGGGATATAATAAAAGACCCAAACATGTTTACTTGTAACTAGAGTCATAGCTGATACATGATAAAATCCAAAAATATACACTGGAAAAAGACAACATCTTTAGAATATAGTGCTGGTAAAACTGGATGTCCACAAGCAGAAGAATGGAATTAGATCCATAGATATCACTCAGTATTAAAGCTAGATATGTGGATGAAAAACCTCAGTTTTAAATATGAAAAATTAAAATGGCTAGAAGTAAATACAAGCAACCCCTTCAACATATAGGAGCAGAAAGTACTTCTGATGGGACCCCCTCCATTTGCCAAGGAATTTAGGTCAAACAACAACTGGCACCCCATAAAATTAAAAAACTTCCCTAAAGTAAAAGAAATAAGGAATGACTTGTGGAAGAAAGCCACAGAATGGGAGAAACTTTATGCCACTATATACCTGGCTGAGGATTATTATCCACAATATACAAAAGACTCAACAGAGTCAAGGAAAGAAATGACTCAATAAAAAAAAAATTCACAAGAGATTTAACAGAGACTTCTCAATAAAAGAAATAAAAATGGCTTAGAAATTTCTAAAAACATGCTGATCATCCTTAGCAATTGGCGAAATACAAATTAAAGCAACTTTGAAATTTCATCCCAACACAGTCAGAATGGTTGTGATCTACAAAAGAACTGATATCAAATCCTGGCTAGTTTTTGGAGAAAGAATACCCTTATCCTTTGTTGCTGGGATTACAAATTGGAAAGATACTTGCTCAGAAATGCTTATAGTTGCTCTAGCTATAACATCCAGGAAATGGAAATAACCCATATGTTCTTTGACAGAGGGGTGTTTAATGGAAATGCAGTATGTATGCAAAATGGAATTCTATTAAGGTGTAAAAAAGGAAATCATGAGATGTGCAGATAAATCAATAGACTTAGAAATGATTATGCTGAAGGAAGTAATCCAGCACGGAAAAACAAATATATTGTGTTCTTTCTTAGCTAGATTCTCTAGGTCTATATCATTGGATGTGAGTATACGACCTGGCATATCCATAGAAATCAGGGAAGTAGAAAGGGACCATGTGGTGGGAGTGGGACTCGGTAAGAGAGAGCAGGATACATGTGTTATGAAAGAGGAAAAAGTAAAATGGGGAGGGGGTTCCAACTGAGGAGGAGTGAAGGAAGTTAATGCAGAAGGAGGAATAAATAACAAGATTATTAAAACCATAAGTAATCATATTATTTTAGATTTACCTAAAACTATACGCAATTCAAGTAATATATGTCATAAGTCATATATATGTATGTGGGACATATGTATAACACACATACACATATGTTGAGGGATATTTGATCACACTGTGTGAAGGCAAAGATGTGTTTCTGTCCTTTCTCACCTGCCTCAGGCGCCTTATGATTGGTTTAATAAAGAGCTGAACACTCAATAGCAAGGCATAAGAGGATAGGCAGGATTTCCAGGGAGGGAGAGGAATTCAGCGGAAGAATCTGAGAGGCCTGGAACTGGCCAGCAAGATGCAGAGGAAGGCAGATGTACAGTATGAAGGAGAGGTAACAAAGCACACGGCAGAATATAGATTAGTATAAATGAGTTTATTTAAGGTATAAGAGCTAGTTAGGAACAAGTCTAAGCTAAGGCCAAGTCTCATAATTCATAATAAGTCTCCATGTTATTATTCAAGGGTGATCCACACATACACAGTCTTAAGGTAATAAGCAGTCATTAGAAGAGAAAAATGACCTGCTGGACTTACTTTAGAGATACATGAAGAATAAATAGGACTGAAATATAGTTTAAGATAGAACACTGTCAATTGAATATAAACACAGTGGTAGATTTTACTTCTCTAAAAATTCACAGTTGCTGAATATTTATTTAATCAAATATTTACTTAATCAGCAATCTGAACATATACCTTTAAAATTGTTTGATTCCTTTTTATACAGATGAACTCTGAAGAGGTAAGAATGAATGTAATAGTGACATTTGCAAATATCTAGGTTGCAGTGATAATATGCTTTCCAATAAAACTATACCAGAGTCAGTAGAAAGTAAGTGATTTCTGTAATAGAAACAGCAATAATTCAATCACACTCATTCCCCACTTGAGAGGAATTTGAATGTGAATAACATGGAAATTTACATACACAACCTTCAGTTTCTCCAGTTTATCAAGTTATGAATAACTAATATGAATTGAAAACCTTTTCCAAAATGTAATTATTATTTCTTTCAAATGATTAATGAAGTAAACAATATAATTTTACAACCTCATGCATTAGTTCAAATAGTAATTTCAAAATGCTCTGATTCTTTTGTTTTACTTAAGTTAGTAATTTATTGACACTTTCATATTAAAAACTAAATATAATTAAGGAACATTTCTAATTATTAAAATAAATTTCCTTGGATGTTTGCTGCTGAGTCTAACAGACACTACACAATTTATCTGAGGTTTGGATATGCTGTATTATATTCTAAATATAATTACATACAAAAATCTATTAGACTATTTTCTCTTTCAATATGATATGTTCCTGTACAGTGCAGTGCTGATGTTGGTTTATCTGATCTCAAATGAGCATAGCTGCCAGCATCAATTCTAGAATTCTGCTCTCACAGGACTTCTGCCTATATTCCCTTCTATGAACAATATTTGTTCTTTCTTCTCTCTGCAAATTACTAACTCACTCTCATTTCCCATTCAAACTGCCAAGAATTCTTTCATTCAGGTCCATTATTGAATTTCAGGAGACTCAACTAGGTATTACTCTCATTCCAGGTTACTTCGTGGTCCCCTGGGCATGTTAACTAGAGTGCCTGTAACTGTACAGCTCATTTATGTCCCAGTCACCAGTGAACAAATGAGGTTAAGAAAACCTTTTTTTTTTTTCAGAAAAAAATGTAAGTTAGAGTTATGCTTCACGAACCCTATTGATGATAAACTTTTGGGGTACTCTTCAAGCAAGGTGGTTAAAGGCTTCAAATTCACATAGACATGTCTGCACACTGCTGGTGCAGGAATCCAGCCACTCTGTCCTGCTTCTCCAGGGATGAGATGAGATGAGTGTGTGGCTTTCTTTCACCATCCCACATATCTTATAATGTGCAAGGATGAGTACAAATGCAACTGCAAACGTCTCAGAAAATAATTATGAGCAGATAATAGACAGAGAATTTCAGACATACTGTATAAGAGCTGCTTTTATCTGCAAAGCAACATATGAAAGATTTCTCTTCTTTGAAATGAATGTCAAGGTGAAATTTTTTTGAAGATCCCTAGATTGTGGAGCAAAGGGAAGATCCTGAGTGTACAGTAAGGAAGTCTAGATGTTTTCACTGAAGTTTCTGACTTTTATTACCATGGTTTTCAAAGTAACTTGCATCTAACAATGTATTACTTATATGTGGGAAGAATATCTACCAGCATTATTATGAAGAAAAATATCCTGAGGTTTCTGAACTAAACAAAAATGTGATAGTGAGCCTAGAAATGTAGACCAGTTGTTCCTGAGACAGCTTTACCCTGAGCAGCATGTCTCTTGATGCAGAGAAGACAATTCACCAACTTCATGATGCCTGGATATTAGAACATTTTTTATTTTTATTTCCTCATTTTCCCTCTCAGAAAGTCAAGCAAAGTATCTATCTGACAGCGTAGTCATTAAAGCTTGAACTATGGCCCTGGGAAGTCACAAGTTTTCATTGCAAATGTGTCTGATATCAACATTGTTAACAATCCTCTTTGAACACAGTTTTTTTTTTTTATTTTCTGTGTAATCAGTAATCTTTTTATGCTTAAACATATACAAAAATTAAAGACACGAAGATGAAGTTTTGGTCTTTGATTTCTGCACCTGAATAATGAGAGC
The DNA here is from genome assembly GCA_902168405.1 of Peromyscus aztecus. Taxonomy (NCBI): domain Eukaryota; kingdom Metazoa; phylum Chordata; class Mammalia; order Rodentia; family Cricetidae; genus Peromyscus; species Peromyscus aztecus. The sequence goes on along the minus strand of CABHPQ010157304.1, from coordinate 64,814 downwards.
TAAATTGAGTTATGTCTAAATATTATTCTATCTGTAATGTTTTATATTTTAAGACTCATGATAAATTGAGCTAATTATTTAATATTAGACCAATATTAAAATTTGTATACATTTATCAAAAATTGAATTGCGTGTACCACTAACCTTAAAAATAACCCCAATAAATCACTTTCCATAGGCTTCTGTAATTCTATTCACAAGTAAGTATATCAAGTATCTGGAATTTGAACCCAATGCTCTGCAGAAGGTCCTGCTGCCATCTTTCTGTATTTTTAGCAATTTTACCACCACTAACTCATATCCTGACATTTTCATTTTTAGGCAGTATCTGTTGAAGTAGCAAGGAAGGCATCTTGATATCTTCTCTCACAGGGATCAATACATTGTGGACAATATATTCTCTTATGGATTTACAAGACTACAGCATATTGTGTATTAGGGTTGCTTTGTTGAGATTTCCTTCTGTTCCTAAAACCATAGATTATTCCTAATCATGCATTATGGCAAGAATTTGTGAGAAAATCAGATACATTATTTCAGAAAGTAGTAATGATTTAAATATCCAAAATTTATTCTTAAAACTTTAATAACATAGTAAGAAAATAAATGCCTGTTTTGAATTTTATTTAATTGTATCAATTTTCATAATTATGGAAATATGTATATTTTAAAATTTTGTAGTAAGAATATTGATTTTGAGTGACTGAGACAAGATAGACTCCAATGTGTGTTGATCAGCAGAATCCTGAGCAATTAAATGAACATATTTTAAAAGTAATTTTTTTTGTTTTATGTCCTACTGTTGGGGGTAATTTTTGGTGTGTGAACAAATGAATAAATGTGATATTGTACATGGTGTGTGTTTGTGTGTGCATGCAAAGTATTTGCTCACACGTGTTTCTGTAAAAGAACTGGAGTGATTTCTTTTTAAAACAATGAAAAGAAACTGTACAAATAGGAAAGGCCAAGGAAGTGTATCACTATCAACTTACATTAAGATATAGTATTTCTTTGGACTCTGAAACAAGTTCTTCAGTACTAGATTTGCAAGGTCCCTTATTTTGACTGTTACTGATGCTTAGAACACAGCATGAAAGACAAGCCAGCAATACATGTTGTCTTAGAAATGACATTTTGAACTTCATGTAAAAGCAGAGTGCTCACCTAATAGGTATTATTGCTTGATGTTCTTTTCAACAGAATAATCTTTAAACTGTTGAACAAAGGGACATATTATTTCTGAAGACATTCATCAGCTGAATGAGTAAATGTATTATTCAATAGACAAGTATGGAAAGTATATTTATTGTGGTTGCTATGTGAATAAATATTTTATTTTTCAGAGATAATTTTTAAATATTTATTCGAATAGTCAAACAGCTGTGTTAAAAATAATAAAAAATAAAATGTTCCTCAGGGGAAAGCTACATTTTATTTGGAGCTCAGCACTGCAAAAGACTTGGAATATAAGTTAATGCCAGTGGCAGAACCAGGTTAAATGCACAAAACCAAAACAAAGTAGAATCGATTTGAAAGGGATATGTGTGTGTGTGTGCCTATATAATTTTTTTGTTCTAGAGCTTGATTATTTTGCGAGTGTTTGCAGTTCTGATCTTAATAAGATCTGTGATGCCTTCAGCTGCGAGTAAAACAGTGACATTGCAGCGTAAGTTATCACCATCCTGCCAGGAAAAGCCAGAAGTCTATTAGGGCCCTGCTAATTTACCAGATATATGGAGAGCCTGATCACCAGAAAAGAAATGAACAGCATGCTTGTTGGTCTGTTGAAGGACTTTCTAAAACAGACCATCTCTTGCTAAAGACAGTAATCCAATGTTACCTTTCATCACAAAGTAACTCTTTAATCAACCAGTTATACAATAAAGCTTTATATCAAGGCCCAAACAGAAGGAATGAGTTAGTCACTATCTGTTTACTGTTGAACCTACACCTAACCCATTTACCCACTAGATTGCAAACTGCTAGATGCAGTACCTAAAGCTGCAGGAAAGAGTGGAAACTTTAAAAGGTAAAGTCTAGAAGAAAGTTGTTGGTTGTTGGCTGTGTACCTACAATGAGTATCTTGGTCTCCTTGCTTCTTCTCCTAGCTAAGAGGGGAATAGGCTTATTTTTCCAGATACTGCCTCATCTGATACACACTAACATCACCACATATTTAAAACCAATAACAACAATGTTGCACAAACCAATACATACACAGCAGTGAGAAAATTTAAGACTTTTCTCCCTGGAGTTGTGTATTTATTACAGTAGCGGAAAGACAACCCACACATAATCCTATTCAGCAATTACACTGTTATTCTCATTGCATAGGTGGCACTGTGATCCAGGGGTTTTCTAATCTAAATGCTCCATATTTTCTGAATTTGTTTTATTTTGTTTAAATTTGTTGAATTTTTTTAAAGGCATCATTAACAAAATGTGGCTACAAAAGAAATCTAAATTTATTCTATTCCCAATAACTAGAAGTGAATGTCACTATGTGAAAGGTTGTAAGTTTCAGTAAGACTGAGAACTAATGACATTTGAGAGGAGTTAGAATAATAAAACTTTCAAAAAACAACATACACATACTCACTTTAAGGGGTTAAAAATAATTATTGTGATATCATCCCCAGTATTAAACAACCAAAGCAAACATTCTGTGACAGAATTTTGGGCAATTGTGATATGAAATTACTGGTCGTTAAACAGGATTCTTTATATCAATCGCCATAAGTAACTTGTGAGAAAGGGAATAAAATATATTGTTTTACATTATAATCACATTTGAGACCAAAGAGTTGTCTTAATATTTAGTGCTTGAAGTTGAGGATGGGGAGATAACTGCTTTTTACTTGAATCATCTCAACTCCATTTAAGATCTTTTTAAATCTTAACTTAGTTAGCATTATACTCATTAGAAAAACAAACACAAACATGTTTCTTCAGTGTAGCTTACTCATTCATTCAGGGTATTTCAAGGCAATACTTTATTGCTGGAGAAGATAAGTTTACTTTTGTTTTTTAGTCTTTTAATATCTGATTGAAATGAAATCAAGTGCAGATCATCAGAGCAATGGGAAAGATGTTTTGAGGCATCTCAAGGATGTAACAGTGATAGACCTTTAAGGACAATTTGAGATCTCCTCAATGAACATTGCATTGGGAGATAACCACTGGCAATTGTTATTTAGGGGCAGAATGTTTTGAAATAAGTAATGAAGCATTCCCGCAGAGGGATCTGTCCAAGATATGGTTTTCAGGTAGTCGCACTATTTTGAGAGATTCGGGTAACTTCAAGAGGTGGAAGTATAGTGACAGACACATGATTGCTGAGGGTGTAACTTTGAAGGTTATGTCTGAGACTTACTTGATCATTTCAGTACTGTGTGACTACTGTCACTAGCATCTACCCTCTAAGCTCATCACCATGATAGTCTTCCTCACCACAGCATAAAAAATAAGAAATCAGACTCTCTATAACAATGAATGAAAGTAAATATGTTGTTTTATTACATATTTGTTAACAATTGTGTGAAACTTATTAATATACTATATATACATATATATTTTTCCACATATTTCCCTTTTGGAAATTGAAATAGTAACAATCATGCATTTAGTTTTAGTGAAAAACTAAACCATACTAAATCCTTAAACCTACACTTAAAGGTAAACCCTGGTTGTATGACTTTGAAGGGATTAGTAAGTCTTGGTCACTTCCTCTTAACTCCCTTCTTCCTAGATAATAAAGAGAGCATTTCTTCATCATATGCTCCCAGCAATTGCCTTCCAATATGACAATCAGAAGTCCAAAGCAGCAGTCCACAATATTGGACAGGAAAGTCACAAACTATAAGCCAAAACAAACCCTGCCTTACCACAAGGTATTTTTCAGTCATTTTGTTTATGTGACAGAAATATGAATATAATGCATGGTCGAAAGAGGTTGCTGTTAGGGGAAGCTAGGCAGAGGGAAAATGGACAGTGTGGGAGTTTCCTCTGCAGAACTTCTCTAAACTCCAGTCCACCTTAAAGCACAGAGCCAGAAGGTACTATCTACAATGGATTGTTCATATTTATTTAAAACCAAATTAACTCATGTTCTTATGTAATTATGTGACCCTAAAGACATCACAGATAAATACTGCATGAGAAAACAACCTTGTGTTCGTGAGATGGCTTAGACTTTAAAGTCATCTGTTGCCAAGACTTATGGCCCGAGTTTTATCCCTAGAAACATAGTAGAAGGAAAGAATTGACTTTGTCCTCTGATCTTCACAGATGTTCTGTGGCACACATGTGTGTGCAAGTGCACACACACACATACTAATAAAAAGTAATACAAATAAATTAGTAGAGAAAACAACATGAGTTTGTTTTAGTTTTCAGATGCTTATATTCATTCTGGAAATAATATGATGGTTAACATGGCTTATATTGCTATCTTCAAATCAGGAATATATCTCTTTAAATAATGCAGCATCTTCAAGTCAAGAGAAATATCGCCCTCACTAGCAGAGGGTGGCAGCTGCCTATTTTTATGTAAATTGGTTAAAATAGAATATTTTAGAAGAAATTATTTAGTATTCCATTTTATACAATTGTGTATATAAATTCCAATAATTATATTTTTGTGCCTTGTCTGATTCTATTCTGATAGAAGCAGAAAATAACGTTAAAGGGAAATCAGGTACTAGTAGTGGGAAAAGGAACAATCATTTTCCCAAATTCTTTTTCCTGCCACGAGGCTTGTCAAGTTTGGGCCTGTGTACAGCATAGAAATAAGAGCAACCAGGCCTTTGTCTACCAAGATAGCTTTTCGCTCAGCAAATGCAACAGACACAGACACTCTTTTATGTCAAGATGCTGCATTTAATTGCTGTGTAGCAGACAGACTGCCATTTCTAGTAACGTACTTTGCATTCTTATGAAGCTGTCTCGTCATTCAGATAGCCAGGTTTCTGCTGTTTTGTAGTTTACTGTTCTGTTGTGTTTTCGGAAGAACCACCTGAGGCAATTATCATTGAAGTGAAGGGAGACAATGTACACGTCACCTCAAATATAGTTGGTATGGAATAAATATATTTCACTTTGTATAATTATTATACTGCTGTATGAAGGAAAATCTAGAACAAATTCTTGCTATTTCTTAGTATGCACCATTGAAATGCTGTCCTGTTCCTAAGGAACAGTCATAGAAAAGACAAAGGAGAAATTCACTATATTTCCATGGAAATATAATTCTTACCAACAAGAAGGAATTGAAATAGCTTTGTGAATTTATTGTCCAGATAAATGTTTCCCTCTTCTTTGGCCTTTGCAAAAAGCTACAATGTCATATTTTAGCCAGTTTATAGATTTTTATCCCCTAAGAATCTTCATAAACAGCACGTTATTTTGTTTCTTCTTCTTTTTACTTCCCCCCCAAAAAACATAATTCTGAGTTGATATTTTGTAAAAAATAGCATAAATGAAGTGCCATAAGACCATTATAAAGACATTTATTCATTTTTTTGTAATAAAATTCTTATAGAGGCCTGTCACGGATGTCACAGACTGTCCCAGCTTTGGTCTTGGAAGATTGGCAGCTCCCTCTACTGTTTCTCTGAGTATGGTGCGGGGAACCTAGCCTCACCCTTTGTACAATTTCCTTTACTGTGGTGCTGGACTTTCACAGCTTGTCAATTAATAGCCTTCAAGCTGGCAGGCTTTCAAACACAAGCTGACTTTCAGCAGTTGGATGGCACCTTTAGGACACCTGCTTCAAAGAGCCATCTACTGCAAAAGAAAGCTTGCTATTGCTATTAAAGCAGAGCCTGCAAATCACACCCTTTCTCTGGAGCTTTCTATTTCTGTATATATATCCGTCTGGTCTGTTTACAACAGATGTAGGCTCTGAAAAGCAGTCCTGCTTGGTGATAAAAATGTGTGGCTTCATAATAGGATTTCTTTTATATGTTTTTGCAGAAATATTTATTTTTCATGTAGTTCAGATTAGTGGGTAGCTTATTCTTCTTGACCTCATTCATGTGCTTTACACAAGCCAACGTTTTTACATCTTTATCTCACCAGATTCATTTCTCATAACAGTCTACATTTTTCTAATTATGCTTCTGTTTTTTGTGTGACAATAAAGGAAAAAAAGAAACAGGTGTTACTGTTCCTCTAAATAGAAATTTACAGAAACAGGTCTGCATTTCTAATGACTTTTTCTTATACTAAGATAGTCTTCTACATCACCAAGAATAAAAGTATTCATTATGCAATAGTGTTTTAGCTATCTCATCTTCAGTGACAAGGATATAATAACCTGCTTCATCTGCTAAAACATGTAAAACTGTAATTAGTTTCTACTTTCCCTGAAATGATTTTCAAAGAGTGTAGATGACGCCATTAAAGAGTCTGAAACATATAAGCTAATAGGAAATAGCACTTGACTCCATTACCTGTCTGTTCTTGGAAGTATTACCACTTGCTTAAAAGTGACAATGTCATTTTTTTCATAGTGGCTCTTTCATTTTCCATTTCCATGTTTGCTTGGGTTGAGTTTGATTTTCATTTTTTTTCAGGTACGTGTCCTAGTGTAGGACAAGCTAGTTTTAAAATCTCAGCCCTCCCATGTCTATCACCCATGTCCTGATACTGCAGACATGCAACACTAGGACTTCTCTGATGTAGCTTTTCTAAACTCAACCCACCAAGATTATTATTACCCCAACATTATTTTTTTGCATAAAACTTGCCTGAGAAATGACAAGTGACAAAAGACAAAGTAAAACCCATTTTTTTTGAAAAAATGATCTTGGTTTCATGCATATAAATAATTACTCTAGATATAATGGTGGTGTTATTGTGCATATGACCTAAGACAAATGTTTTCTCTCACTTAATTGAGATGTTATGTAGACATGATGTCTCACACTGATAAATATATAGGGGATGTTTCTTCTTTGCTCTATTCTTATCAAGGTATCTTAAGAAAGTGCCACGATAAAATTATATTCCAGTGCTCCATATTTGAAATGCTTATAGTTTTATAGGGACAGTATGGCTTGAAAGACAGGGAGTGGCACTATTAGGAGGTATAGCCTGGTTGCAGTAGATGTGGTCTTGTTGGAGAAAGTGTGTCACTGTGGAGGTGTGCTTTGATGTCTCATATGTGCTTAAGCAATGTCCTGTGTTGCAGTTCACTTTCTGTTATGTAGAACGCCCAGCTCCTTCTCCAGCACCCTGTCTGTCTGTACACTGCCATATCTCACCATGTTGATCACAGACTAAACCTCTGAAACTGTAAGCCACCCAATTAAATGTTTCTTTTTTTGAGTTGTCTTGAGTGAGGGACAGAGTGGGATAGCAATGAAAGAGATATCTTAATAGAGGAAGACACTATGGGGTTAGGGAGAAACTTGGTGCTAGGGAAATTCTCAGGATTCCACAGAGACAAACCCAGATTAGACTACTAGCAACAGTGGAGAGGGTGTCTGAACTGGCCTACCTGATAAGAAGATTGGTGAATACCTTAACTGTCATCATAGAGTCTTTATCCAGTAAATGATAGAAGCAGAGGTAGAGATCCACAACCAAGCACCAGGCTGAGATCTGGGAGTACAGTCAAAGAGAGGGAAGAGGGATTATACGGTCAAAGGGAGGGTCAAGATCATGATGGGGAAATCTCCAGAGACAACAGAACCAAGCTTGTATTAATCCATGAACTTTAAACTGACAGCTGTATAACTTGCTTGGGACCAAACTAGGCCCTCTGCATGCAAGAGACAGTTGTATAGCTTGGTCTGTTTGAGAGGCCCCTGGATGCGAGGGTGCATGAGCTGTCTTTCCCATTCCCTATGGTGGGATGCCTTGCTCAGCCTTGATGCAGCTGGGAGGGGCATGGTCCTGCCTCAGCTGAATATACCAACCTTTGTTGAATCATCATGGGAGTCCCTACCCTTTTGGAGGAGGGGATGGGAAGGGTTGGTGGGAAGCAGGAAGAAGGATGAGAGGGGGATCTGTAGTTGGTATGTAAAATTAAAAAAAAAAAACTTAAACAAAGAAACTAAAAAAGAAAAGAAAAGAGATGTTGTGGTCATGGTGTCTCTTCACAGAAATAGAAACCCTAACTAGGACAGATGGTAGCATATTGATAAACAAGTTAATATGACTTGAGCCATATAAGAATATACTTACAGTAGTTTAAAAAATTAAAAATAACATTTAGGTAAATGAAGGAAATTCAATTACTGGACCAGTACATCCTAAGAAAATATCTACTTCGATATGGCAATAAAGCAATCTTGTCAGTTATGAGAAAGAAATTATCAATTTTACTGTGTAACTGGACTATGGAATTTCTTACACAGCAGTTCCTTAAATGTTGAGTTACCTGTGTTAGGAATACTCTTAAGGCAGAGTTGTCTTTGGTTTCAGCATAGAGAGGCAGAGGCAAACAGATCTCTAAAAGTCCAAGACTGTCCTAGTCTATATAGTGAGTTCAGGGACAGTCAGAACTGTATAGTGAGATCCTGTCTCAAAAGAAGAGAAAAAAAAAACATGAAAGATTCATAACTTGTGTTACCTGGATTCATAACAATGAAATGAAGAGTAACACAATGATATTTTCACTTCTATTATTTAGTCTATTGACTGCTCTTCATCCACTAAAAATTATGAAAATAAAATATTTCTTGGAGTAATCAGAATACAAACTTGAGCTATGTAAAATTACATATCATAATTTGAATTTTAAGAGCCATTTCATTCAGTACTTAAGGAAATATTATAAAAAGATTACTTGTATGAACCAATTTACTGATGTGCTTATTAAAATATGATAAGAACCAGTTTTAGAATTCTACCTGGAACCCATGTTCCAGGTTGGTAACACCTCCCTTCATTCCTTTAGTGTTCAGTGTACTGACTCAGGCAGATCCGAACTTGTGGTGCCACTCCCTGGCCACCGCTTGCTCTCATTCACTGAAACACAAAGCTACTCAATACAGCAGTGGCAGTGTTGAAGAGCATGAAACGCTTTCTTATCAGGCATCTAGCTTCTAGATTGTAAGGATAAGATCCAGTAAACCCACATTTCAACCATGAATCCATGCCATTAACGCTCGGGCACAATAGCTATGAGCCTTAACCTCTCTAATCTCTGTTCTGACTCTGATCAGACAGCATGGTCATCAGGAACTGCCGAGACAGCTGTTCTGCAAGCAGGCATACCCAAAATCTAGTTCAAATGAAATTTTAGTCTGAGACATCATTTTGATTTAGATAATGATTTTAAAAATCCTTACATCTGTTGTTTTGGAGAAATAGCTGCTTACATAACTTTTTGTATATATCTTTGCAAAAAAAATCTTTACAGTAAAATATCTCATTATGGAATTAGTGCTTACTCATTTGCTGAGAGGTTAGGTTTTGGCACCACTCAATATGAAAAAAAATAAATTGCATATTTATTACTGAGCATTGCAGAGGAATTTGAAAGAAAGCAAAGGTTTGTAGATGTTCAGGTATTCCTGGTTGTTGTTATGGCCATGATAGGTATATCTTTATCAATAGTATACAAAGTGGCTTTTATTTTGCAGATGTTTTAACAGTAATTAGTTGTGTTCCCTAATGAGCAATGAATGCCTTTTGTACTCACACAGATAATATTATTTTCATGACACAATACTCCTTGCAGAAAAGCATTATCATGTGATCTAAACACTCTTGAATATTTAAGAATTGCCTTTTATACGTTCCTTTCAGTTTGTGGCCCCAGTTCTGTTTTGCAAATGGTACAATACAGAAGGACATGGATGTTAATATTTCTCTATCTGTGTTGGCTCATTGTAGAAGCAGCTCCTGCTCCAATTAAAGTGATATGTTTAGTCTAAGGAAAGTGATCACAGTGTCAAAGTTGTCTATGGCTCCCTATGGTCTTGTCTCTTAATTTTAAGTGAAAAGGCATGGGAAATTGTCGATACATCAATATAAGCCATGTTGGTTTTTCATTTGTGAATCTTAGTACTTCAGATTCTGAACTGTCTGTCTATCTTCTTGTGTGAAAGTGTGATCACATGCATTATAAATTCCCTATCACTTGACATAAATGTCTGCAAAGATTCAAAATAACATTCTCCCAAATCAAAATGACATCTTTATATTATTCTGAGAAGACAAACATAACTGCCAACTACTGATTGATATTTTTAGCAAGAAAACAATGATAAGGATCACAGACTAACACGAATCAAACATACATTCAACTGTATTTCGTCTCATACATTTTAAAAAGTTTAACAGAGCTGGTGAGGATCAACATAGTCATTCAAATAAAATGATAGTAAGACCAAATAAGTGAGTCTTCTTTCTAGGTAAGACTGAAGTCTGGAATGCCCCTGCACACTTTAAATACTTAATTGAGAATATAGGTCGAAAAAAACTGGTATGAAAATTTAAGTATAAGGTGATTGAGTTATCACTGGTAGCCTAAAATGGAATCAAACCCCAGTGTTTTCATCTTGAGATAACTATTTTTTTAAAAAAACAACTGTTCTGTCTTTTGTCAACTATGGAGGTATGTATCATCACTACTCGTATCATTTTAGAAGTCAGTTATTTTGCCTTTCTCTCCATATGAGTGTTAGTATGTGAAAGCTATTTTAGCTTGTATTGATAAATTTGCCACACATTATATTTTTGTGTTGCAGTGATTAACATACTGTGAAATGATTAAATAAGGCTAATTAACATGTAGCATAAAGTACCAAATATTTTTGCTGAGAAAAAATATTTATAATACACGCCCTTGGTGACACTGAAATGTGTAGGACTTTTCCCATCATGCCCACATTTCTTCCTCACCCTATCCGAAGGTAACCATCATTGTGTTTTTGCTTCTATGAGTTCAATTGTTTTAGAATTAGGATATAAGTGGAAGCATGTGATATTTGTCTGTTTTTATTCATTTCATTTAGAATAATTTTACTTAATTCCATTTGTTACTCAAAAATTTATTGCCATAAATCTTATTAAGATTCTATTATGTATGCATGATACACCTACTTTTATCTGATTATCTATTGATTGAAAATAGGAGTGATTCCATATCATAACTACTGTGATTAATACTTCAGTGAACCTAGAATGAAAATACATGTTGAACATGCTATCAAGGAAGAGCACTTTGATTGGTTGTCTAGTATTAAAGAGTCAGCCCTGAAAATATACATTCAAATTACATTATATGGACTGAACATAGTATTCTTAGGCTACTATATGTATATTCATAAACATTTATGAATGAAATAACAATTGATAAAAAGAAGCCATGAATTTGAAAGAGATGGTGGGGGGAGATACGGGGGAGTGTTTAAAGAAAGAAAAAGGAAGGGAGAAATGCTGTATTCTCAAGAATAAAAAAAAATACTCTCACATTCTACAGTAAGTTTAATTGCTACATTATGTGGTATTTAAAGGATTTCATATAATTTTTAATAAAAATGTTGCTAGTTTACATGCCTATGAATATCTGCAAGAATTACTTTTTAAAATTTTTTTTGTTCATTTTACATACCAATCACAGTTCCCCTCACACTGCCCTTCTGCTTCCTGTCCCTGCTTCTGCCTCCCCCGACTTGTCCCCGCCCCATTCCATCCTCCAAAAGGGTAAGGCCTCCCATGGGGAGTCAAAAATGCCTGGTACATTCAGTTGAGGCAGGATCAAGCCCCTCCCCTCTGTATCAAGGCTGAGCAAGGCAACCTACCATAGAGAAAGGGCTGCCAAAAGCCAGCTCATTCCCCAGGGATAGATCGTGATCACACTGCCAGGGGCCTCTCAAACAGACCAAGCTACACAACTGTCTCTCATATGCAGAGGGCCTAGTTAGGTCCCATGCAGGTTACACAGCTGTTGGTCTAGAGTTCATGAGTTCCCACTAGCTTGGTTCAGTTGGCTCTTAGATTTAAGCATCATGATCTTGACCCCCACCATGATCATATAATCCCTCTTCCCTCTCTTCAACTGGACTCCCAGAGTTCAGCCTGGTGCTTGACTATGGATCTCTGCCTCTGTTTCCATCAGTTACTGGATGAAGGATCTATGATGATAGTTAGGGTATTCACCAATCTGATTACATGGGAAGGCCAGTTCAGGCACCTTCTACTCTATTGCTAGTACTCTAAACTGGGGTCATCCTTGTGGATTTCTGGGAATTTCCCTAGTACCAGGTTTCTCCCTAATCCCATAGTGACTCCCTCTATCAAGATATCTTTTTCATTCTACCAGGATTCTTAAATTCTTGCCAAATTAGTTGCTTTTTGTTCTGTTTTATAAAGAGTCTCATTGTGTAGCACACATTATCCTCAAAATACCAATTCTCCTTCCTCAGCTTTTCAGGTACTTGAATTACAAGTATATATTATTATACCTTACCTCTATCATTCCATCTCATTATGGTTAATTTTTATCTCCCAAATGATTGGAGATTGGCACTCCCTCTAACATTACTTAGCCATTCACTGACCTTTGAGAAATGACTATCAAGTCTCTTGCCTGTTTCATAATCAATTTGTTTTTCTTCTCTACAGTTTCTTGACTTCCTTATATGTTTGGTTAGTCCTTTAAGAAAGTGTAACTTGCAAATGCATTCTCTAGTTCTACAAGTTTGCTTTACAGTGTGTTTGTTCATTTGCCATGGAGCTTTCTACTCTGTTTACCTTTCTGCTGTCTTACCTTCCCTTCCATTCCCATCCCTCTCACTTTCTTTCACTTCTTTTCCTTTCTTTGAGGGCTTTGCACAGTTCCTACTATGCAAGAATAGCCTAGACTGTCCCTGAGCCTAGTCTTCCTAGTGCTGATACTATAGTTAATTCCAACTGGACAGAAGTCTGAAGATGTATGAAATGCCATTTTTGATTCAGACAAATATTGCTACAAAGTTTTATCTTTTAATATTGCTTTTCCCTTATTGTGTAAATTTAGGACATTGTGTTTCTGATGTGTTTGCTTCAAGATATCTTAAAATTTCACTTTCTAACATTTGTTTGACTCATTGCATCTTCAAATGAGTATTACTTAATTTTGATATACTAATTTTCTGAAATTTTGTTCTGTTGATTCTATTGTCCAAATATTGTGGTCACAAAAGAAACTTGACATAATTTCAATCTTCATAAATTTGCCAAGACTGTACAATCTTTTGCTGTAACACATGATGTTGTAGAGTATGCTTTCTATGCTCTGAAGTGTATATTCTGTTCCTATAGGGTGGAAGCAGCCTAAAAACAGAATCTCCATTTTTTTTCTAAACTGTTTTGTTCACTATTAACTTCTGATTTGTGCATTACCAAAACTGCTTTGTTTGAGTCTCCCACTTTAATTATATTGCAATCTGCCTTCATTAAGCTCATCACCATTCGCTTAATTTTATATTAATTGTTTATATTTATATTAATTATTTATCTTTATATTAATTGTTGTACTGTTATGTGTTATGCTGTTATGATTTTTAAATCTTTGGTGCATTGTCCCCTTTTTCTTTTTATTGTACGGTCTACCTTGTAGCTTAAGTTTTCCTGCCTGGCCCACGGTCAGGATAAATCTCTTTCACCTGGCAGTCCCACAGCCGCTCAGACCCAATCAAGTAAACACAGAGACTTATATTGCTTACAAACTGTATGACTGTGGCAGGCTTCTTGCTAACTGTTCTTATATCTTATATTAATCCATTTCTACAGATCTATACCTTGCCACATGGCTCGTGGCTTACAGGCATCTTTACAAGCTGCTTGTCCTGGCGGTGGCTGGCCCCGTCTCCCTCTGCCTTCCTGTTCTTTTTATTCTCTCTGTTAGCCCTGCCTACACTTCCTGCCTAGCCACAGGCCAATCAGTGTTTTATTAGCAACACATTTGCCATACATAACATCCCACAGCACTGTCTCTCTGTGTTTTTTTACCATGAGTTTGCTTTGGTGTAATTACTACTAAACCTGCTTCATTCTGTCTTCTATCTACTGGAAAAATAATTTCCATTGCCTTCCTTTCCAGTTAAGGGATTTCTTGAAAGCAGAGCTAGTCCTGTAAACACAGGTCATTTTCAGTTTTGATGCTTTGAATGTTTTATCCATTTATTATTGATTCTATGTAAAACTTAACGAATGAAAATCCATTTGTTATCAAGATAACTGTTGTTTCTTAATGACATCACTGTTTGTTTCCTTCCCCCCTCCCGAGCTTTGGTTTATTTTTCTTTCATTGTTTTGTAGTACACAGTATCCCTAAACTCTATATCTTTCTACTGCAGACAGACAAGAGCTCAGAAGAGAATCTTGCACAAATGTATCTGGTTTTTTCATCTTTCAACCTTATTTGTATTTCCTTTTTGATTGTGATTGTCTTCAGTCTGATATTTTTCTTTGTTTCTGTATATTTTATTTTTGTCTCATGCATATTCTATAGATTGCTTTTGATAAACAAGGAATTAGTTTATACACAGGATTCTATTTTAGGGTGATCATAATTTTATTTTTTATAATTGTACACTTTTACTTCTATTTTATATTTATATTATCTAAGTGCACATGATTTTCCTAGTCTTTAATTTTAGAAAACAAAAAATTTCATGATATTCAAATAATCACATGACTATAATATATAGAATACCTGAGGTTGTTAGTAATATATAATACACAATTAATTAATATGACCAAAAACTATGATGATGCAACATTGATTTCTACAAGACTGCTATCAGTTAAACACTCAATTGAAAATAAATAAGTAAATAAATAAACAAATACCACTATTGGCAAAGAGAAAAAAATACTGTATTAGTGCCTGATATATGTGATACCATAAAGAACTACAGTTTGAACGTCTTTAAAAATGGGAGGTTTTCTTTTAAATAAATTATTGGTCTATTTCAGGCCAGTTATGTTACCTTATTTTTTAAAATTTTAAATTAAAATATAAATACATTGTTTCCCTACCTTGCCTTTTCTTCCTCTAATTCTCTTCATGCCTACCTACCTCACTCCTGGCCTCTTCCTTTCTAACTGAAGTACAACCTTCTTAGACTATTCACTGTTACAATCACATGATTTCAGGTCTGACAGCTTAGTATTAGATACATAGTAAATGGGCTCCTCCAAGGGGAAAGATTGTTGATCCCTCTCTCTACTACAGAATATCAAATTTGTATTTTTTATCTGGGGTGGGTCCCCTTGATATTCTCCCTGACACATTACCATGTCTATTGTTGTTGTCCTTGTTGAGGGCTTGTTTAGGCAGACATGTTGTTGAAATTTCATGGGTGAGAGTTCCCTGTCACTTCTAGTAGACAGAATCTCACAATGAACTTGCTTATACTCTGTTCCTTACAGTCTTTCTGCCCCCTTTTCTGCAATGTTCCCTGAATCTAGCTGCAGGAATTGTGTTGTATATGGACACCTATTAAATGTCTCTACATTTTGACTAGTGGTTCTCTGTAATTGTACTTTCTGTTGCAATGAAATGCTTCTTGAGGAGGGCTGGGAGTTACCCTTTTCTGGGGATATAACTCAATTAGAATATGAACAGGGATTATTTTAGTCTAGTAAAGTGGCAATAGTAGCTTCTTCAGTAAGATCTATGAAGTTACTAGCCCAGGTAGGTGGCTAGCTTTCTAAAACCATACATGAGTTCCCTCTTGCTGAGTGGGCCTTAAATCCAAAGTAGAGTAAGGTAGAAAAGACCATTTATTAGATGTTAATTTATTGATTTATTTAGTGATTTAATTAAAGCACTACTTGCACTAAATATTTACCAAGCATGTCTTTGCTTGCTACCTGGAACAGAGGACAAGGAAAAATAGCTGAAACAATGTGTGGTTGCCCTACAGAAACTGATGACTGCCATCTAGGCCTCTCTAAACTCTTACTTGCCCTCCCCCACCTTGCTGTTTTAGAGTATAACATAAGAATATAAGCAAGAGCTGGATCAAAGACTTTAGTCCATGGGTGATGTCTCCTCTCTTCCACTCTCATTGGTGTCAGAGTGCTTATTCCTGAAATATTCCCATAACAAATGTGATTAGATAGATCTCTGTTACTGCCAAGATATGAGTTCTACTATTGTATGATTCAAAAACGTCTTACCTAACCTATTATTAAAAGTGGACCTTTGCTCCTACATTACAGACAAATTTAAGTTACAGGTAACATGATAGTCCTATGTATTTTTAAAATTGATTGTTTCATGCCTTGACCCACTACACATTATTTAAAAGATTTCTTTTTTTCAGTTATCTGTCTGAGTTAAAGAACTCCTTGGCATGTCTTGTAGAGCAAGACCTATGCTTCCTTAACTCTTGTTGACTTGGAAAAGCTTTTGTTTCTTCCTTATTTATGAAAGGCAGCCTTTGAGATTGATTTTTTTGGTTGTCTTCAGTAATTTAAATATATCATTCCACTCTCCTGACTGCCTGGATTCAGAATAGAATACTGCTGATTTATGCCTTTGAATCCATTTGAAAAGCATTTCTTAAACCTTTCCTCTTGCAGGTTTTGTTTTTAATTATTGATGGTTTGGTTATCATGTGTATAGAGGAATTCTACTCTATTTTCTGTTCCGACTATTGGAGAAGTACTTTTTAAAATTACAATTAAGGAAGCTTTAATCAATACTTTTGTAAGTGTGCTTTCTGGTATCATTAAACAATTTCTTCTGCATCTTAAACTCATATCTTAGACCCAGTATTATTTACTTCTTTTGAATTCAATATTAGAGCTCACAGATAGGATCCCATTGGTTTTCTTAACTGTTTCAGTTTTTCTATTGTTTCTTTGTCTAGATGATTTTATATTTTCTATATTAAAGTGCATTGATTCTTTCTTCAGGTTCATTGTTCAAAGTGATAAAGCTAAAGCTTTTTGTTGTTTTGTAGTTGTTATTGTATCCTCCTACATCTGACTTTTATATTTTTGGATAACTTTATTTTGTCTTTTTGAGACAACTCTTCTTTATTTAACATGCACTGGGTTCAGTCTCACTATGGACTCCATGCTGGTCTTTAACTCACAACTGCATGCTTCAGCTTTCCAAATGCTGTAATGGCTGGCTGACCCCACTGTGCCTGTTTGGAATTTGTAGTTTCGATCGTTCTCATTGTATTTCTCATGTTTTATATTCTCCAACTTTCAGCTTTTATCCATAATTACTTAAAGTTTACTACTTCAAAAAATATTACTCTGCATTACTTTATAATTTTATAATTCTCCTTTTCTGTAGCTAATTGTGGGAGCTCTGCTAGTCTGCAGGGAGCTGCCTGATTGAGTGTTTGTATTCATTGTAGTTGGGTTGCTTCTAACACTAGCTGAGACAGACAGCTCTCCAACATTTACATGTGTTCTTTAGGAGATATACTCTTCACTATAAATGGTGATCAATAATAGGGTCTTGTTCTAAACTCCACCATTCAAGCTATCTAGTCCCAGAGATTGTTGTTAACATAATTAAGACAAGACGAATGGAGCATAATATAGAAAATAGTTTTTCTAGAGTAGAATGCATACACACACACACACACACACACACACACACACACACACTCACTCAAGAAGTAAGAGTTAACAATGGTAAAGGGATCATTGTGTAAGGTACATTCTCAAGCAGTGAGACTGTACAATAACAAAGGAAACAATTGTACTAATTACCACTTTCTAGAGCTTTAAAACTGTCCTGAAAATAACTAGAATGGGAAGCACTTGAGACTTATCCTGTCCAGGTAACTTCAGGATTGGCACAGACAGCACAATAGTAAGTCCTTGATCTTTATTGGAAAGCCTCCAGCCACTCAGCACTGTTATAAGGTTTAAGGCTATTTACCCATTTATGCCCTTTTGAGCAGTTCATGATGTCATATCCCATGGGGTAATAGAGAGGACACAGGTCCCATGATTATGATTCGTCACTTGGTCCCACAATTCAGTCCTTAATTTTATGAGCTACTGATTATGAGGAAGGTGCCATCTAATCTTCCCAATATTTAATTCAATACCTAACCCCCGCCCCCCAAGAACTGAGGCCTGAAATCATTCAGCAAGTGGGCATTGAACTTACTGATCTGGCTGAAATTAGGCTAATGGTTTAGTGCCTTCATGGCGAAGGTTTCCATGCCTAAGATGATGATCAAAGAGATCCAGACACATGAAATTAGATAGTCACAAGACCACATAAAGTCATTCAAGTATAAAGGAGAGAAGAAAAATAGATAGAAGTTAAACATCCAAGGTCCAAAGACTAATAGTAATTAATTAGTCTGTCACAGCTATAGCCCATTTTTATCATGATAATGCATATATACAATCTTAAAGCTGTTCACCAAAAAGAATAGTGATATCTGACATAGTTTGGGCTTGATTTCATAGATAGTGATACACTAGTGAGAACTTAATTATTGAGCTGTCAGATACTCACAGTGCTAAACCTTGATTATAGCACAAGTATTCCTCTGAGTGGATGTTTTTCTTTTGATGTTTGTTTGTTTTGTTTTGAGATTATAATTTAATTACAACAATTTTCCCTCCATTTTCTCCTTCCAAATCCTAGCATATTATCTTTCCTATTCTTCTTCAAATTTATTGCATGGCTACCTGACATAAATGGCATCTGTTTGAATCATCTACATGTATTTATCTTAGGTTTGAGAGGGTCCCACCTGATTCCTGTGACAGGAGTTGATGGGAAGAGAGGTGGGGGGAGGGGCTGGGAGGGAAGGTAGGAATGTAAATTGCAGTTGGGATGTAACATATGAGAGAATAATAATAAAAATACACATCTAAATAAAATGAAAGGATTGTGCTGAGGGCTGAATGAGGTCCTGTGTACTCTGCTAACATTATTGCTTTTCAGACAAGGTGATTCTCCTAACAATGGTTTGTATTGAATAACCTTAGGGTCCCATTCCATATGTCACCTTTCTAGAGACCTAGGATGTCCAACAGGAATGGGGGTGCTATGTGATTTCAGAGACTCAGCTACACGCTAAGTCATCTGTTAAAAAAAGGAGGGACCATTAACAATTTGAAGAGATGCTAGATAGGCAAAAGATCACAGAATAGTTGTAATTTTAATGCTCAGTGTAGTGTGCTACAGAGTGGCATGCAGGGAGTTAAAAACATATATTAGATTGCGCAAATGATCTAGAGATAAATATTCACTTGGGCCTCAGGAGAGAGGACAATATTCTTTACATTTAGGAAAGCCATAGAATTTTATTCTAATTATAATTCAGCTGATTGTGATTTCCATACCTGAAATGTCAATAGCTAATACTTCAGCATTAATGGAAAGGCCTAAACAGAACAAATTATTTTTAGACACTCAGGACAGATGACGATAGATACTATTTTGAAAATTTTTTAAAGTGTATGTATGCATGTCCCTCTGTGTATTTGCGTGTGCCATGTGTGTGCAGGTGCTGGCAGAGTTCAGACAGGGTGTTGTGGCTTCTGAAATTGGAGTCATATACTGCTGTGAGCCATCTTATGTGGTGTTGGGAATCAAACTCAGGTCTTCTGAAAGTACAGTTAGCACTCTGAACCACTGACTCCTCCCACTAGGGACTGTCGTGGGATTTTTATAGGAAACTGAGTGTGGTGATATATTGTACACCCCAATATATTGTGTACTCTAATAGTGTATCCTAATAAGCTTTTCTGGGGACTAGAGAACAGAACATCCACTAGGTCAGACATATTCATCTACATAAAAGTGAGACTGATAGAATCTCTGCTGTCAAGGAAAACCTGCAGCACTCTCAAGAGTGTGAAGATTTAACTGATACCCTGTCCCTTTGATAATGATGGTGGAGTTCCAGGCCAAACGGAGCAGAGAGTTTCTTCACAACCACCAAGGAATTGATCAAGGTGCTCTTCATCCTGAAACTATATGCCATCTAGTATCCTCTCTTGCCACACTGAGGACAAAAAGAGAGTAAGGATAATGCCCAATTTGGGGGCAATTTATCTTCCAGTGAACTGTTCTCCGACAGTCATAGCATATGTTTGCCAGGTGGTTTTCTCCAGGAGAGGAAACTGGTGGAGATACTAGGTCACTGCACTAGTTTTGAATATGTTTTATACTTCTTTTATTCTTCCATTGTACTTTCAGCCTACTTTAGTCCTCTCTATTCTTACTCTAAAAACTAATAATAGAAAACAGAATGTGTTTATATTCAATAGACCATCAATAGGCATTTTGAATACTAATTACAATCTTTTTCTTGTGTCCTTGTGTGAGATATGAGAATGGCTTTGAGAATACATGGAACACTGATTAACCTCTCAGGGGAGCCAGCAGTGCCATTTTTGTTTGTTTGTTTGATGTTTTTCTCCTTCCAAGTTGAGGCTCTGGAATTATTTCCATTCCTTCTGTTGGCCACTGGTAGGATTGAAGGTAGGTATTTAAAGCCAGTTCTGTAGATTTAAACTAGGTAGGCTTTCTCAACTTGTGGGGGGATAACCAACTCAGCCTTGCAGGAGGGTGTTAATGTTAACCGAGACATCTCACTGAGTTGCACTTTAGTCACACCATCCTATACACTGCTTTCTGTGGACTTCACATCCTTTATTTCTGCCTGACATATTTCCAGTCAGGAGTTTCGTGTTTAACTGCCTGGATCTGGTTAGTCCCTGTTTCTTGCATTTAATTTAAATGAGAATCTGTTAATGATGGTTGATGATTAGTTTAAGCAGGCTACATAGAGTTCATGGTGAAAACTTTTGTGTTTTGTGATGAAGTCTTTAGTGTCTGATATCATTTGACAAAAGCTGTGCTTAAATTAAGAAAACTATATCTTTCTCAAAAGTTGTAGTTATCTAAAATTAGTAACTTTTCAACTTTCTGTTATATGCAGCTTGTAGAGACTATCACTCCTGTCTGAGTGTACACAAACAGTAACAGATCTGCTATGTTATGTGGCTCTAGCAAGAAGGGAACTTGTATGGTGGCCTAGACCAATTATAGCCTTGTGTCTGCTTTTATTTTGCCTCAATTATGCCTGAAAATAGAATGCCTTCTAGGATAACTGATAAATGAGTTAGAAGAATGTGCCCAAATGTGTACACCCTCAAAAAATGTTTCCTTTTATAGTATATGATACAAAGTAATATATGACATAAAGTAGTATATGATATTAAGTAAAGTTTATCTTACCTAAGGAAGATATATCAATATACCAAGACAATATGATTCGTAGAACTAGTCTTGATATGAGAAGCCAGAAACTTGTCAGGGTATCTCTCTTTCTGTCATGCAAATGGTTTACCAAGCATCTACATCACTTGTCATTTCCAGAACAACAGAAAATTCCATTAATGTAATTCAAACTTGCCTTTTATAAGATATCAAGATGATAAAGAACTTTGTACATAGTTCTGCTCTCAGCCTTTGTCAGACAAGCTTTTGGTTTTCTTCACTGAACATAAATGTAGACTGATCACAGTGTTGAGGATAAGTGACTACTGAGTCCTCAACCCTTAAAATAGCATCCACATCACTTCTAGTGATCATAGAAATTAGCAGATGAGGACATGGGAGAAATGTTAGAGCAATAGTATGGAGTAGGGTTGTGAAATGTTGTCTTCTAGGCATCACATGGATATTGCACACAGAAACTGGAAGCAGTTCTGGTTAACTTGACAGCGACTAGATAAAAGTAGACCTGTTAATTTCCAGGTTGGGATCAAGAAGGAGCTCATGGAGCATAGCTTTTCTCCAGAAAATTGATGGGTACAAATGGATACTGGAAAAAATTCATTGTCTTCAGTGCTAGAGGCACAAGTCAAATACCCATTTTCCAGTGGACAGTTCTATACCCATGCTTAGGTGAATGACTGAATAAACTCAGTGGGACAAAAATAAGACAAAACCATGTTAATAAGAATCCTTGTCTAGAGGAGAGGAGCATCTTTCAGGGAGGAGGGGATAATAGAATGTAGTTATGAGTATGACCAGAAAGTAATATATATGTTCAATATACATGCATACAATACATATCCATGACATTTTCAAATACTAAATCAGTGTTTCAAAGAGCTACATAGAAAGTATTATAAGAAAAAAAGTTATATGAACTTCTAAAAATGGTAAGGACTTTATTTTGCAGCAATTGCTATGTAAAGAGAAAATAATTCTGATTATCATCCTG
This sequence comes from Peromyscus aztecus, assembly GCA_902168405.1. Classification (NCBI taxonomy): domain Eukaryota; kingdom Metazoa; phylum Chordata; class Mammalia; order Rodentia; family Cricetidae; genus Peromyscus; species Peromyscus aztecus. The sequence continues at coordinate 42,633 of CABHPQ010157304.1, read as the reverse complement.
ATGTGAATGAGAATTAAAATGTTTAGGTCAATTCTTGCACATACTTAAAATTACTTAAGTAAATTCATTAGACTAGCAACACTACAACAAGGCTGAAATTATTCTATAATTTAGCCTCTTTCTAATAATATGAAAATTATTATTATCTTTTCTAATAATACCATAGTATATTCATCTTAGCTTTGGTCAACATGATTATGAAATAATGTGGTGTGAATTGCCACTACTGCACTGTTTTTTTAATTACTATTATTTTTCCCATAAATGATATCACAGTTGTCTTAATTTCATGAGCACAAGTCAAGATTTGAGTGTTCATCAGCTAGGTCTATGTATGTAATATGTTATCCCTAACTCCATAGGTCAGTAAACCAGTGAGAAGTTCTCTAAATATTTAATTACTAGTTCCATGACACAGTGGTAGATGGAGAAAATAATTACAGGAAGGACAAAGTGGTCATGGCTCTATATATGTACCTTGAGATTCAGTCTCCATATGACTAATGGAACAGGGGAATGTTGGTTTCCAAGGAGTGGAGTTAGGTACAAGACAATTTTTGGTTATTTCTAAGAAATTCCTAGTGAGGATCATTTTCATTTCTCTTGGAAAATCCAATGAAGAATTGTTGAATTTTATGGAAAAATTAAGTTACACTAAATATCTTGAGAAAAAATTTTTTACTGGTGCAAAGTGGTTATAGTTTTTCATATTGCACCAGGAATATACAAGTGGTCAAATTTCTCTACCTCCTTGACATTTATTATTTTCTATTTTTAAATAAATTGGTACCATAATGTAATTTTAGTTTTCACCTCATTGATGATTAATATTAAAATGTGTTAAATGTGATATTATCATTTGATATCTGTTCAAATTCTTTGAAAGATTTTTAAGTTCATTGTTTGTTTTTTAATGATGAATACTCATCACAGTATATCCAACTCACAGTAAAAAAATGACCACAAAAATTTAGAATTATTAAAGATTACTCTGTCAGAAGAGAATTTCTTCACAAAAAGTGAAGCTTAAAGTTCTATAAACTTGCAAGTAGCTCAAATTTTAGCATGCAATGAAGTACATTTAATAATGGGGAGATAACAAAATACTGTTTGATCACAGCAGCTGAGTGTATACGTCTAGAAAAAATCCACAATTTATGATATTTTCAGGAGGAACAGCTTCCTGAATTGTTGAAAGAATACTAGAAGGAACATCAATGGACAGTTAAATAACAAGGCAATTGATTCTCTGTGGTTTGCACTGGAATGTGAACAATAAAGAGTTTCAATTGATACTTCTCTATTATTTATTAAAGGAGCCAATGCCAAGTGTACTGACTGTGGCATTAAAAAACTTGCCTCTACAAGGAGTGTACAAAGAGCAATTGTTAGCTAAAATATTTTAGAAGTAGAGAAAGCAAAGGTCTATTGGAATATGAAGTAAAATCTGCTAAGAAGACCTTATTATGGTTTTTATTCATCATATTATTCATCATTATATTGGGGCAGTAACATATTTGGGTGGGCATTTACACTTATACCATTATCTTTATACTATTTCACAACACAACTAGAAAGGTGAGTTCTTCACTCTAACTTTTGTTTCTATTTATTTATTTATTTATTTATTTATTTATTTATTTATTTATCTATCTATTTATTCATTCATTTATTTATTTATTTATTCATTTATTTATGTTTTGTTTTTGTTTTTGTTTTTTGAGACAGGGTTTCTCTGTGTAGTTTTGGTGCCTGTCCTGGATCTCACTCTGTAGACCAGGCTGGCCTTAAACTCACAGAGATCCACCAGTCTCTGCCTCCCGAGTGCTGGGATTAAAGACGTGTGCCACCACCGCCCAGCCCTAACAGTAGTTTCAAGTAGTGCCACTGACAATCACAGATATCTCTGTGGGCTTTTGTCCTTGCCAATCCCATGAGGTTGTGTTGTAATAGGAGCTTAATATCTTGACTCTCTATATATCACAGATGTTTTATATTTCACCAAGAGCAATGTTTTATTTTATTTTGGTGCACTCCAGGGAAAACCTGATTTTCTTCAAAATGAGAGAAAATATTCCCAAGCACTATACTGAGCACTGATTGTTTTTTAAAAAAAATTAGCATTCATTTCCTTGATAAGTTTTCTTGTGAATTCTCTACCTAAAATCACAGTGTTAAGCAATGTTGTTGTGTGAATACCATACTATGAAAAGTCATTTTGACAAAAAATAACCGTATATTCATCACCAGTATTTCCAAGATACTTAATGCACTTTCCATGTTAGTAAAAGGAGTAGGTTCACCATGCCTACAAAAATGAAGCAAGTATAATTTCAAAGTTCAATTAAAATGCCAGCAACGTTTTTTGCAGACCCTAATACAAGTGCAAATAAGATTTCCATTTTTCACAATCCATTTAACTGTGTAATTGAGGAGCTCCCACCTAACCTTCCCTTGGAAGATATTGATCCACAGTGTGATAGCATGTTAAAATATACATATAAGGAGAAAAATTAATGTAAGTCTTTAAATGTCTTCCAAGTGATAAATATGCTCAATTAAAACCATATGCTCATAGGTGGATAACAGAATTTGGCAGTATTTACACATGAGCAAAGAAATATTCAAATATGACTTACATAAATTCAAACTAGAAATCAGCATGAACAGATAAGGTCTCTAATCACTTTCAGTAATGGGAGCACTAACTTTGAAACATAATTAAGAAAGATATCCCTCAAATCAGTTTTATTCCTTTGATTAATTTCGCTGAATTACAAAACCAATATGCAGTTTTAATTTGTGCATAATAAATTTCATCACTTGAAACTTGAGGACTTTTTTTCTTCTCATTATAGTAGCATGAGCATACTGTTTTTGATTTAACTCTTACCTTATGAGCCTAACTTGGTTATGATGTGACTCTTACTGACAATGTTAGCTGACCTTTGACCTATAGTCCATAAACGTGCATGTATGTTCAAATCAATATTAAAAGAGACATGAGGAATATAGTGTAGAAATTAAATACATTTGTTTTTTATAGAAGTGTAGAAATGAGATGGAAAGTTAAAAGGAATCAGGGAAGACAATCTTATCTAAAGTTGACTTTTTCTACTTCCTTGTTATTTCTAATCATTTTAAGGTTTACATTCCCATGTATAAACAAATGAATGAACATAGATTAAATAGACCACTAAGACAGACAGAACTGGAGAAAATGGGCTAAAATTCTTTAAAATTAAATATTGACTCAAATGAAATGAATCATGTTTTAAATTAGAAACATGACCATATTGAAGGAGATACTGATGCAAAAGCTTGATAAGTTTTTTTAAAGTATTCTATATGCTTTGAACTAAAGGTGAAAAGAATTCCTCATAGATATGCAATTCTAGTGGATCTATTTTTACAGAGACAATAAATGCTTTTGAATCAATCTTTTAGTCTTTTTTTCCTTTTAAAAATTGTAATTTAATCATTAAGGAATAAAGATAGGAATATGATGAATTTTTTAAAAACAAAATAGCTAAAATCCTATTAATAATTATTTCTTAAATGTACTTACATATTCACCTCTTCTACCTTTCAATTCAGTGGCCAGTATTTTATTACTTTCAAATTGTTCCCTACTGGTATTTAAGGGCACAATTTTTACATAGTAAACTTGCAGTTCCCTACTGGAAAATACTTTGTAGTATCTTTTTCATTATTGCTTTTATTTATTTTTTCTTTTATATTTATTTATTTATTTATTTATTTATTTATTTATTTATTTATTTATTTATTTATTTATTTTACAATACCATTCAGTTCTATATATCAGCCACGGATCCCCTTGTTCTCCCCCTTCCCGCCCCCCTCCCCTTCCTCCCAGCCCACCCCCCATTCTCACCTCCTCCAGGTCAAAGCCTCCCCCAAGGACTGAAATCAACCTGGTAGACTCAGTCCAGGCAGGGCCAGTCCCCTCCTCCCAGACCGAGCCAAGCGACCCTGCATAAGTCCCAGGTTTCAAACAGCCAACTCATTCAATGAGCACAGGACCTGGTCCCACTGCCTGGATGCCTCCCAAACAGTTTAAGCCAATCAACTGTCTCACCCATTCAGAGGACCTGATCCAGTTGGTGGCCCCTCAGCCATTGGTTCATAGTTCATGTGTTTCCATTCATTTGGCTGTTTGTCCTTGTACTTTATCCAACCTTGGTCTCAACAATTCTCGCTTATATAGACCCTCCTCTTTCTCGCTAATTGGACCCCTGGAGCTCCACCAGGGCCTAGCCGTGGATCTCTGCTTCCAGATCCCTCAGTCATTGGATGGGGTTTCTAGCATGACAATTAGGGTGTTTGGCCATCCCATCACAAGAGTGGGTCAGTTCAGGCTGTCTCTCGACCATTGCCAGCAGTCTATTGTGGGGGTATCTTTGTGGATTTCTGTGGGCCTCTCTAGTACTTTACTTTTTCCTATTCTCATGTGGTCTTCATTTATCATGGTCTCGCACTCACTCATAGGAGAATACTAGATGTGGAGCAAGGATGACTGGACTGCTACTCACATCACCAGGGAGACTACCTGGAAAATAGGACCCCAAGAAAGACACAGGGATCGCCCAATGATGGAGAAATGGATGAGATCTTCATGAACAGCCTAGTCATAAGTGGGGGAAATGAAGGGCGAAGGTCGAGGAAAAGAGAGCTTGGGGGAGCAGGAGACCCCAGCTGGATCAACAACAGAGAGGGAGAATCTTTTAGTCTTTTAAAAATTGAGCTGATACATGAATCTGTTTTAGATAAAAAACAATTGGTTTCTAAAAGTCAGAAAGGAGTTAAGAATTTGGAAAGGAAATGTAACCATTTTTTTTTTTTGGCATTGGCTAGAAATTAGAGTTATAAACACAATATGGGGTATGTCAAGGCATTTTTAAACAGCCTGGTACAGAAATGACTATAGATGAGCAGATGACTATATGTTAAAGGACCCTACTGGGCAAATGAAAACAGTCTCAGGAGTCCATATCAAACACCACAGAGATTTTGTAGAAAGTATGATGCGATAAACTAGGATAAAGAAACCACAGCCTTATCTGAGGTACAAGGAAACTTCTTTACATATCTGTCCTGCTCCTGGATTGTTTATAAGTTGCCTGACAACTGCTTTAACACATCAAACAACACAGAGATTTTGTAGAAAGTATGATGTGATACAGTGGGAGAAAGAAACCACAGCGTTATTTGGGTTACAAAGAAACTTCTTTACATATCCATCCTGGATCATTTACAACCTGCCTGATAATTGTTTTAACTCTAGATTATGAAACACCAAGTTTTATTTTAAATTTTGAGGGGTTATTTGATGTAAAGTCTTAATATGTAGCCCCAATTAACTTGAAACAAAATATAGTCTGGGTTAAGCTCTAATCCATTGCACTCTGTCAGGACTATCCTTCCAATTATGATTCAAGATTTGACCCATAATGTCTGGCTTCATATGAATAAATATTTTATTTAAATAAAGCTCAAGGAACTGCTTATTAACTGCAACAAATAAAAAAAGAACTTTGACTCCTGGAGCTCGGCCTGGTGTTTGGCTGTGTATCTCTGCATCTGCTTCCATCAGTTACTGGAGCAAGGCTCTATGATGACAGTTAGGGTATTTACCCATCCAGTAGTGTGGTAAGCCAGTTCAGGCACCCTGTTTATTTGCTAATAATCTAAGCTGTGTTCATCCTTACGGATTCCTGGGAACTACCCTAGCACCCAGTTTCTCCCTATCCCATGATGTCTTCCTCTATTATGGTATCACTTTCATTGTTCTCCCACACCGTCTCTGTTCCAGCTTGACCATCCCATTCCCTTATGTTCTTATCCACCATCACCTGACCTCCATTGCCCACTCTTCATCGCCAGTTTAATCATGGAGATCTCATGTATTTCCCCTTCCCAGGGTGATCCATGTGTCTCTTTAGGTCATCCTTGCTGGCTAGCTTCTCTGGAGCTGTGGATTATAGTCTGGTTATCATTTGATTTACACATAGTATCCACTTATGAGTGAGTACATACCATGTTTGTCCTTCTGAGTTTGGATTACTTCACTCAGGATATTTTCTAGTGCCATCCATTTGCCTGCAAATTTCATGATGTCATTGTTTTTCACTGCTGAGTAGTACTTCATTGTGTATATGTACCACATTTTCTTTATCCATTCTTCAGTTGAGGAGCATCTAGGTTGTTTCCAGGTTCTGGCTATTACAAATAATGCTGCTATAAACATAGTTGAGCATGTGTTCTTGTGGTATGATTAAACATTCCTTGGGTATATGCCCAAGAGTGGTATAGCTGGGTCTAAAGAAAGACTGATTCCCAATTTTCTGAGAAATCGCCATACTGATTTCCAAAGTGGCTGTATAAGTTTGTACTCCCACCAACAGTGGAGGAGTGTTCCCCTTGTTCCACATGCTCTCCAACATAAGCTGTCTTCAGTGTTTTTGTTCTTAGCCATTCTGACAGTTGTAAGATAGTATCTCAGAGCTGTTTTGATTTGCATTTCCTTGTCTAAGAGAGAAAAGAGGGATTCTATGAGCAAGGGCATCAAGATCATGATGGAGAAACCTACAGGGACAACCAAACCAAACTGGTGGTAATTCATGAAAATTAGATCAAAAGCTGTGGACCCTACATGGAGCTGGATTAGGCTTTCTGCATAGTGAGACAGTTGTGTAGCTTCATCTGCTTACGGGGCCCCTGGCAGTTGGATCAGAATCCATCCCTGGTACATGAAGAGGATTTTTGGTGCCCACTGCTTATGATGGACACTTCAAAGCCTTGAAACAGGGGGAGGGGCTTCTACCATCATCTACTAAATGTACCTCCCCATGGGAGTTCTTACCTTCTTGTAGGATGGAACGGGGTGGGGGGGGAGTATTTTGGGAGGAGGAGGCTAAAAGAGCAAGAGGAGGGAAGAGGGGAATCTTTGGTATGTAAAATGAATAAAAATTTTTCTTAATAAAAGAACTTTGACTAGAAGTGGTTTGTCAATTCCAATGTCCATTAGCAATGGGAACTTATTGGCTCTGAGTATGCTTATGACAGGGTGTGAATCTGTTTATGTGAATACAGATTTCTCTCTCACATGCTGCCAGATGGGAAGGTCTGGGATTGTACCTCTTCCATAAAGGGTGTCAGGACTAGATCAAATGCTTTGTTTATGCAAGATTATCTGCTACTCTTAGCAACTAGTTTTCATTAGATAACTGGTTTATAGGACACAAACAAGAAGAGAATTAGTCTGGGAATCTTTTTTTTTTTTGAGAGTGACAGAAAGAACTGTTATAAGAATGGAAAGAAGCATCACAGTGGAACAATTTGGTTTGAATGTTTTAAATTTAGGAAGAGCTGCAATTATGTACAAGTCTAGAAAAAAAACTGAAATCAACATACACACAAAGGTATTTTAACCAATTAATTCAATAATCATAATTTCACACTAATGTAAATAAAAACTAAATTAATTGTAAATGAATAACTAAAGGGAAAACTATACCTTATATTGCTGACTATCTACTGACACAAAAAGCTGGAGATAGAAATCTAACATTTGGCAACAATAATACTTTACTCAATCAATAATTATTAATCACACTCAAACTAATTGGTGTGTGTTTTAAAAGTTACAGATTATTTGCTTGAACTTTGTCTACCTGCAAAATACCACTATGTACTAAAACTAATGTGGTAAACATAGTAAATATAGACTACAGTGAGCTTATCAACATAATGTGTCTCTTAATAGAATGCATGGTGACAAATTCTGTGACCTGAATTTAGGTTCCTTTCTCAAAATATGTAATTCATACTTAATTATATATTATACAGACAAAACAAAATGAAGGAAGTTTTCTAAAATTTCTAATTAATGCTTTTTTTCAACATGTTAATTTCATAAACTACCATGAAAACCACACAAATTCCTATAACAAAGTTGACCAAAGAGACATGTAATAAATGAACTCAAAACTTGATACATTATCCTTCACTGTGAAAAGGATTGCTTTGCTAATTGTTACAATCTGAATAAAGTAATTTTTTAATTACATGGTAATAGTGAATCAAGCATAGGTTTCTAGATTTCCTAAATATCTTATAAAGAAATCACTTAATTTGGAAACTGAAAGTACTTAAGAATAAAAGTGAACTTCAATAAGTCAGTAGAAAACCAATTCACAATTTATGAGAAAAAAAGGTAAAATAGATTATACAAGTCTATGTTAACTCTTCAAAGACATATATGTTAAGAATTGTGGTAGATAAAGTCACAGGGCATATGCCATGGAGAAATTAAGCTGCTTCTGACTTGGAAACATCATTCTTATTGACGCGTTTTCACCTTATTAGAAGATGACATGTAGAATATCAAGGCAGAAAAATAATCACTGTCCTTATTCAGCTCTAAACCCAGTAAGATAAAATTACAATTAACCTGGAAAGATAAGTTCATTGGGGCAATACTGGCAAAAATGTTATGAGTATAACCACTTTCTAATTGGTTTTAAGATCTGTTTCACAAGTCAGAACTCATGTTTATTACCATTAACAGAGACAATAATGAGTTGTACTAGGGAAGAAGCTACAACTATTATTTTGCTAAGTGGACATAGTATTAAATTGTCTGCTCAGTATTTATATTATACCATACATGAGAAGTACATCTCACAACCCTTATTCTTATTTGCAATAGACAGTTATCAATACAGAGACTTGCAAACTGGTCAATCTTTAGAGAATAAGAGATTGTGGATTGTAACTGAAATTTTTTCTGTGTCCCAGCTGGCCAGTGGTTGGGACAAATCTCTCTCACCTGTGGTCCTGCAGCTGCTTATAAAATAATTATTCAGAAGCTTATATTAATTATAACTGCTTGGCCATTAGCTCAGGCTTATTATTGACTCAAAATTGTTCCTTTCTTAATTTTGAATTCTAAACATAATAAATCAACAATTTGAAAGAGCTTCTCAACTTTGGGTAGAATTTATAAACACCTCCTCCATCTATGTTAAGCTCTTACACTTAAATTTAGCCCATTTCTATTAATCTTTATGTTGCCACATGTTCTGTGGCTTTACCTGTGTGCTTCCTGGAAGGCGTGCTGTCATCTCCTCACTCAGCCTTCCTCTTCCCAGAATTCTCCTTGTCTGCTTATCCCACCTATACTTCTTGCCTAGCTACTGGCCAATCAGCATTTATGAACCAATCAGAGCAACATATATTCACAGCATGCAGAGTGACATTCCACAGCAATGGATAGCTCAGCTCTAAATCATTGAGCTATATCATAGCCACTATCCCCAAGGCTCAATGATCACAGCTGAAGGTGGGGAGGAAAGATTGTAAGAGAAAAAGGTAGTGAATGATTGTAGCAAATAAGTTTTCAAATATTATGTGGCCATCACACATATGAGTTCACAGTGCTCATGACTATATGCTCAACTCTTCTACAATTCAAGACATCTAAAGTCCTAACATAGATGGAGGAGGTGTTTATAAATTCTACCCAAAATTGAGAAGTTCTCTCAAATTGGTGATTTATTATGTTTAGAATTCAAAATCAAGAAAGGAACAATTTGGGGTCAGGTCAAATAAATATCTTAAGGAAAGAAGAATGCAGATGATATGAAAGGGAAAGGGGGAGTACTGGGAATGGAAGTTTCAGTGGGAAGAAGAATAAATGGATGGGCTCAGGAGGATATAAGGACAGGGACAACTAGCAGTAAAGACATCTAAAGAGCTGTACAGAAACAGAAATCTACTACATTATATGATTCATATATATATGTTTGTATGAAAGAGTTTAAAGAGAATTAACTTATACAAGATATTTATGCTAGGTGTTAGATACTTTCCTTCAAGGTTTTGGCCAGAAATATTCTGAAGACACTCCAAATATTATAACCTGGTGCCATTGATCTTGATTCCTACCAAGACAATAAGACCTTTATTATTGAAGACGTGTGTTAGACATAGGATATAAGGCTGTCAAATTGGTATTGACTTCCTCTTTGATGGCTAGGTTTTGTAGTATTTGTAGGGGCTATATGTACTACTAGTAAGAAAGTCATCAACATTCTTTTCTAACTATGACACCTCTAAACTGCAATAATTACCTACTTGGCAAGGTATCTTCCTACGGGCAACAGTAGCACAAATGTTATGGAGTAACCATCTGCTATCTCATTTTATTTAAGGCCAGATTGGTATGAAGAAACATGCCTGGTATAATAAATCTGTCCAAGAACAAATGGTTGGCAAAGCACACAGGCCCCATGGGTGAATCTACAACTTTTATTCTCTTAAATGGACAGAGTATCAAAATACCCTTTGTATGTGTATCTATCTACCTGTAAATTTGTGCAGCTCTCAGGTCACATCAGAAGACTCTTGCTGTAGAGTGGATGGTGGTTAACATTAGAAACTCACAATTTTTCCAACTCCAGAGAGTAAGAGTTAATGGAGAGCTCAACTACAAGTGGGATAACTATAAATTATTTCCTCCAAGTCTTATGGAACACCACAGAAGAAGGGGTTGAAGAACTGTGGGAACTTAAAGTCACATAGGACTAGAGTGAAAAATTTTCTTCTGGATATCACAGGACTGTTGCAGTTATTAACTCAGAACTTAGTTTGCCTTCATAAAACCTTCAGAGGATCAAGCCAGTCAATGTTCTACCATGTAGGGGGAAAGGGTCCATAAAACCCTACCCCTAAATGACGTGCTATGGATAGTTAATGGCTTCTGGGAAAGAGACAGTTTTCCTGTAGGATGTGGCTTCTGGTAGGTAAAGCAAGTTGCAGTGGATGGCTCCATATTCAGTTGTACATGGCAGAAGTAACTGAACTAAAAAGTGGGTTATTCAAGAAAATGAGGACCCAAAATTGGGGGGTAGGGAAACAGGGTGGATATTGGCAGAATTTTATCAAAATACATTATATAACATTTTCAAATATGTGTATATATATATATATATGCAGTGTCCAAATCAACTTCATATTAAGAACTGAACAATAAATGTATCATTTTATCAATTTTAAATAACATACAATCCATAAACAGGACACATTAGTTATGTTATAATTAATTACTAGTAGATATTTAGATGATTCTATTCTTTGTTCTTTCAAAGTCCTCTGTGTGCATATCAAAGTAATTGCCTAACATTTAAAATAATACATGTTGTTTTCTTTGTTTACTGTATTGGTAAGAGTAAACATAATATCTTTTTTTATATAATTTTTTCTTTATTTATAATATAATTCAAATTTACATATCAGCCATGGATTCCCCCATTCTCCCCCATCCTGCCCCGCCCCCCTCCCCACAGCCCACCCCCCATTTCCATCTCCTCCAGGGCAAAGACTCCCCCGAGGATTGAGATCAACCTGGTGGACTCAGTCCAGGCAGGTCTAGTCCCCTCCTCCCAGGCTAAGCCAAGCGTCTTTGCTAAGCCCCAGGTTTCAAACAGCCAATTCATGCACTGAGCACAGGACCAGGTCCAAATGCCTGGATGCCTCCCAAACAGATCAAGAAAATCAACTGTCTCACCCATTCAGAGGGCCTGATCCAGTTGGGGGCCCCTCAGCCATGGGTTCACAGTTCATGTGTTTCCATTCGTTTGGCCACTCGTCCCTGTATTCCATCCCTCCCTGGTCCCAACAACTCTCTCTCACATAAACCCTCCTCCTTCTCACCAATTGGATCAAAAACACTGAAGACACCTTGTGCTGGAGAGGATGTAGAGCTGGGGACCTCTCCTCCACTGCTGGTGGGAATGCAAGCTTGTACAGCCACTTTGGAAATCAATATGGCGCTTTCTTAGAAAATTGGGAATCAATCTCCCCCAAGATCCAGCTATACCACTCTTGGGCATATACCCAAGGAATGCTCAATCATACCACAAGGACACTTGTTCAGCTATGTTCATATCAGCGTTATTTGTAATAGCCAGAACCTGGAAAGAACCTAGATGCCCTTCAACCGAAGAATAGATAAATAAACTGTGGTACATATACACAATGGAATACTACTCCGCAGAGAAAAACAATGACATCATGAGGTTTGCAGGCAAATGGAGGAATCTAGAAAAAATCCTCCTGAGTGAGGTAACCCAGACTCAGAAAGACAAACATGGTATGTACCCACTCATAGGATAATACTAGTTGTGGAACAAGGATGACTGGACGGCTACTCACAACACCAGGGAGGCTACCTGGAAAACAGGACCCCAAGAAAGACATGGGGCTAACCCAATGATGAGAAATGGATGAGATCTACATGAACAGCCTGGATGTGAGTGGGGGTAATGAAGGGTAAGGGTCGAGGAAAAGAGAGCTTGGGGGAGCAGAAGAGCCCAGCTGGATTAAGAACAGAGAGGGGGAACAAGAAATAGGAGACCATGGTAAATGAAGACCACATGAGAATAGGAAGAAGCAACTGCTAGAGAGGCCCACAGAAATCCACAAAGATGCCCCCACAATAGACTGCAGGCAATGGTCGAGAAACAGCCCAAACTGACCTACTCTGGTGATAGGATGGCCAAACACCCTAATTGTTGGGCTAGAAACATAATATCTTTTAATCTTGAATGTCCTTTTATTTTCCTGAGTGCAGTCAGGATATTATGATATCTACTTTCCTGCTTTTTATACTGACTTGTGAAAGCACAGAGGAAAAGACAAAAAATGTTCTCTCTCTCTCTCTCTCTCTCTCTCTCTCTCTCTCTCTCTCTCTTTCCCTCCCTCCTTCTGTGTATGTGTGTACTGATTCCAATGTATATTCTTTTTGTTTATTAAATGATGACCACAAAGATATTTTATAATTTTTATGAGTGTGTCTCACTTCTTCTTTTAAGACTTCTAGCTTTATATTTTATATATTCACGATTTTTACAATTTCAGCTAAAGGGTTTGAATCAAACATGAAACCTGCTATGTCAAAGGACACTATCTAGAGCTACAGTAGTGCTGACAAGTTCATTTGATGTATAATTGGCCAGCTCACTACCAAGAGAGCAAGGAAGGAACCAAGTATTAGCAGAACTTTCATTTTCTAGGATAATCTTGAGAGACAGAAGTAATTTTACAACTCAGAGTAGTATTATGTAGTCACTGCTTCACTTGCTTTGACATATTTATAAAGGAAGTGAATTACCTGAGAATTTTGACAGACTTAAAAGTTGAACCATTAAAATCCATAGAGAAGGGGATACACTATAGGTGGATAATTCTGGTCCTGTCTGCCAGTTCCCAAATAACTGACACAGAGGCTTAACTATAAATGCTCAGCCAATGCTCAGGTTTATTACTTAAACTAGCTCTTACATTTTAAGTTAACCCATATTCCTTATTTAAGCTCTGCCACATGGAAGTACCTTTATTAACATGGCAAGTTCATCTCCTGCTCCCTCTGCATTTGTCTGGCAACTCCAGACTCTGCCCCTTTTCTTTCCAGCATTCTCCTAGTCCGGTTCTCTGGCCTAACCTTATTCTGTTTAGCTATTACCAGTAAGCTTCTTTGTTAAGCCAATCACAGTGATATGTTCACGTAATATAAAGGAATACTCCACAGCAATATACCATTTTCATTGCAAATATGGACTGGAAGAAATTCACCACTAAGGTTTTCTTTCTTAACCTACTGTAGGAAGCAATATAAGTAGGCCTCCCTGTGATATCAGATACTAGAGTTCCCTGGGTCATCAATATATTAGGAGTCATGACTGTCATTGAAATCATAAATTACAGAGAATTTCACATCATTACATATCCATATAGATCCTGGCCTGTGGATAGAGTAGATGGAACAAATACATTGATTATGAGTAGGACAACAGTGGCCTATATGGGATGAGCAGCCTCATTGTAACCCTGAGTTATTCTCAGGAGAAGATCTGGCTGAAGAAAATCAGTATGTTAAAAAAAATACAAAGAAACTTATTAATAACAATGAATGTAGGAAATGTCATCCAGCATAAGATAACATGCTATAAATGTCCAGATAAATAGAAGTCAGCAAAGTGTCAGTCCTACGCCTGTCCTGTTTATTTCATTCATGGTGGGTTAATGAGCATGTCTGAAATGAGTTATATTATAGTACTTGTGTTGTGTAACTGTTTCCTCTGAGATTGAAATATTCCATTTCCCAAGAAGTCCCTTAAAACAAAAGGTAAACAACTCAAAATAGCTTCAGGAAGTCCCCAAAATTGACCAGATTCACTAGGACTCTCCCTGCAAGAGCAAGCAATAAAGATGACTGAGAGTCACTTTCAGACAAGGCGTTTGCAAAAAAAATCACAGATCACACTATCTTCATGGAGGAAACAGAAACCAGATGAGCTGCCTGGAAGAGGTATAGACAAACTTAGTCAGTTGGTAAAGACACTTGCCAACATAGTGAGCTGCCTTCCTGACGGTACAGTGTGCTTCAGTCTGTCAACTTTGGTGAGCTACCCACCTGTGGTGGTGTGGGCTTTGATGATGCAGCTGTATTTTAGTCAATTCTGCTCTTATAAGCAACCCCTCACCCATATTCCTGTATGCAGTCACAATGAAACACATTGGTTCATCTAGTTGGACTTCAGTAATATCCATATTTTGTTATGATGTGGGCTCCCTATCTGGGGTGAGTAGATATGTATGTTGTATCACCCTAGGAAAATCTTGTCCTACAACAACTTGAAAACACTAAGGAATTGTTCCAAGTAAAAAAATGCCGTGGACTTTTAAATATATGTATACTTTCCAACATGCTAATTCCATCAGAGGTAGATACTAAGGAAGGTGAGAGGTGAAACTTTACTAAAATTTCAAAGTTTCTGGTCTATAAAATGATTTCATATAAAACAAAAGCCCAGCATCTGTTAGCTAAATCAGCCTACTACTCTCACCTCTGGAAGAAGCTAGGCAAGAAGTATAGTTATATAGAGTGCAATTCAGAAAAATCTGAACCCCTCTATTCTCTAAATCCACTCTAAAGCTGTGTAAAATAGAATGACCCAAAAGATACAGTCTAAGGATTGTTGTAGGATATTTGTACACTATGTGGAAATATATTGCTGTGATTATTATAATAAACAGCTGAACAGCCAATAGTTAGGCAGGATATATAGATGGGACTTTTGGCCAGAGAGAGAGGAAAAAAAAAACTGGGAGGAGGAATCTAGGTATGCAGATTATGCCAGTAGACTCAGAACAAGTTGGATGTGACATACTAAGAAGAGATAACTAAGTCCCATGATAGAACATAGATTAATATAATCAGCTTAATTAAGATATAAGACCTAGTTAGATAAAATCCTAAGCTAAAGCCAAGCTTTCTTAATTAACAATAAGTCTCCATGTGGTTATTTGCAAGTTGATGGCCAAAAGAAATATCTGACTATGAAGGATAACACTCCAGAGACATTTAAAGAAGAAAAGGGATGCTGGCATATCATCTATGTGAACCAAAGCTCGAGTGTTGTTGACGCTGCAGCTAGGGTCCTGCTGTCTCTGATCCTAGAGGCAGGGGGCTGGTAGACGCAGAGTCAACAACACAGACTCTGGGAGGTTTGCAAGCAATCTCTCATTTATTAAACAAAGGGCTGAGGTTTATATATACAGATTTTTGGCAGGCCTTGCTCCTAGCTGCAATGGCATTTCTTGGTTGACTCTAGGCTGTGCATCATCATCTTTTGGTTTGGAGCTTATGGGTTGGGTTTCCTCTGGCCAGAGTGCTCTCTGTAGAAAGATGATGCAACCTGTTATATGCCTGTCCATTTTGATGTAAATACCTTCTCCATGTTTGTGACAGTTTGAATGAAAATACCTACTATACATGCATGTATTTGAGCACTTGGTCCCAGTTTTCAGTGCTCTTTGGGAAGGTTAGAAGGCACAGGTTTGCTGGAGAATGTATGTCCTTGGATATGATCTCTGAGAGTTCATAGCATGTTGCTGCTGCTTCACTTACTACATTGTCAATGCTGTAGAAGACGTCATTTTTAGTTTTCTGCTTCCATTACCAGCCATGGCCCTCAGACATAGAAGACTCCACTACTTCAGGAACTAATCCAAAACAAACTCTTCCTTCCATAAGTTGCTTTTGGCCATGATATTTTATCACAGCAACAGAATCTGTAGATATTTTTGAGTAAAAGGTATTTATTATATTGTTCAAGGCAAAGGTTCTTTCATTTAAAAAATATGTTTCAAACACAAATTTAAGTAAATAAGAGAAAAGAAAACTAAAATATTAAAAATAACTTAATTTCTATAGCAATGTGTAGCAAGCTTTCTTGTTGGAATATCTTTGGACCACCAGCCTACAAATAATGACTCACAGATTAATTATTAATTATGAAAGCTTAGCCTTAGCTAAGGCTTTTTCCTAAATAGCTCTTATAACTTAATCCATTTTTTAAAAAAAATCTACATTCTGCCACATGACTCTGTTACCTCTTCTTAGTATAGAACTACTTCTTAGATGTAGTTCTACTTGCTCTACATCTGCTGGAAAGAATCCACATACCTAGATTTCTACCCCTAGTTTCTCTCTCTCTGCACAGAAGTCCTGCCTATTCTCTTCCACCAAGCTATTGGCCATTTAACTCTTTATAAAACAAATCAGAAGTCTCCTTGGGCAGAGATTACATCTTTACAGATTAAATGAATGTTCTGCAACAACACTGAATTTGAAACATGAGTAAACAAAACAAAAATGTATAAACAAATTTTAATTAACTGTGAGGCATATACCTGTCTAAATGGTAAATAATAACTACTTAATTTAAATATGTTGCTTTTATTATTAATTAAAGATATATAAATTCATGCATTAAATATCTGTAGCTATTATATCTGTAGATTTTTATAAATTAAATTTATAGATAAATATCTGTAGATAGGTTAAATAGACAAATATCTACAGATATCTATATTAGAGATATAACTTATGGTAGACAAAAAATATATGCTACATGATGGATGAAAGTAAGAAAGTTAGAGATAAGACTGGGGATTTAATACACAGATTAGCATCTACATTACTAAGAGGAAGGAATACAGTGCAAAGAGTGTTGTGCATTGTCATCTTCAGAGGATTTAGTTACACACAAGGCTTGTTTATTATAAGAACACCTGTTGGATGGCAGCTTTTCAGTGTTCACATTGCCTTGCTTAGATTTTACTATTTTTTTTCAATTTATTTATCTTTATTCACAAAACATATAGTGTGAATCAAACAATGGATGTGAGACAGAGTGAATGAAAAAATGTACCCGCTTCTTCTTTTGTACTACTGATGGTTTACTTTGGATAAACTTAGCAAGTGTGCAGAAGAATTACATTTATTCACAGGAATGGCAAATAGAGAATTCAAAATGAATTACCAGTCCAATAAAAAGAAGATTCATCTGTCTGAGTAGTAGGGAATTGATAGGAGAAATGAACGAATTATCTGTCATATTTAAGTCTGTTATATTTAAACTTATACTTGGAAGGCCAAGTCTCATCTTTCTGTGGGACATTGTAAAAATAGAAAAAGTGTTACTAATAGAAAAAATGTAGGTTGAGAAATCTTCAAAAACTTAATGCATGAATTTAAGTGTCTTTCATTATCTATAAAACACATTTAAACTAAGTAGTTATTATTTACCACTATGACAGGTAGCAGTCTATCAGGCTTCTATTTACTATGTAATTATCAATGTCTCTTCCATCTCTTTTGTTTGTATCCTTATTTTATTTATTTATTTGCAGTTGATGTCTTTTTGTGCTGCCCGAACTGTCTTTAACTTCAAGATTCTTCTCCCTTAACCACTCAAGAGCTGAGACTATAAGCATGTGCCTTCAAACAAGACTAAAACCGTATTTGTTTTTGTTTGGATGGTTGGTTTTGGTTTTTGGTTTTTGTCCCCTGACTCTAGCAAATGCAGTTATAATTATTGATTATTTTACTTTTATAATTTTTTTCTTAAAGATTGTTTTTCATTCATTTTTGCATACCAACCACAGATTTCCCCCTCTCTTTCCACCTCCTGCCCCTCCAAACTCCACCCCCACCCATACCCCATTCCCTCCTCTAAGGAGGTATGGCCTCCCATGCAGAGTCAGCAGAACCTGGTACATTCAGTAGAGGCAGGTCCAAGTCACTCCTCCTGCATCAAGGCTGTGCAAGGTATCCCTCCATAGGAATTGGGCTCCAAAAAGCCAACTCATGCACCAGGGATGGATTCTGATCCTACTACCATTGAAGATATTCTAAGGTGCCCATCTCTTCATCTGCCAGACTACTGAGGAAGCAGCTCACAGGAAGTTGTGTGTAGTAAGAATTAATTAGTGAGTAGAAGTTTAATCCCTGATAAAAGATTTCACACAGATCTGAAAACTTCTCCTACCACCTTATAGGAGAGACTGAGAAGAGCTAATAGGTGATCCAAAATGAACAGGACCAGATCATGAGCAGAACTGGTTAGTTAGGCATAGTTCTTGCTCTCTACTTAAACCTCATGGCAGACCCTGAAGACAGACTTGGAAGATTAGTAGACTTTTGCTTTTTCCTCTCAACAAAGTGGCTGCATTGAATAAAAATCTATCTTACTTTTCACTATTGCCTGCCTATTTAATTTGCCTGCAGAATATAGACAGCAGAATCCACAAATTTAGGCATGCCAAGACTCGGACTCCTACTGTAACAACTTTAATTACCCAATCTGGTTGTGCTGAAGGCGGTTTACCTCAGAACTGTGAGTTTGTGTTTGGAAGTAAGATAATAATAATCAAGCTTTGTTTGAATAACAAAAGTGTTTTCGTGATATACTACAAGAAATAACCAGTTGATTTTGGGTATTTCTACATATCCTCTCAAAAACACCAGAAAGTAAAATCACATAATATTTAACTTTAATTCATATTCAAGTTATTAAACTCTGAAAAAGATAATGAAAGAACATAGGACATAATATAGATTTTCCTTTTTCTATCATTCAGTTGATAATGCATTCTTAAAGAATAAAACAAATTTTGTGCAATTCCAATATACTGAAGCATTCTTTCCTCATTGCAACATTATTTTTGAGACTTCCTGAAATATTTACAATTCTCAATAATGACAGTTTTTCAGAGATGAGAAATCCCTTACTTATTGCTGCAGTAGTCTAAATCTAAGTAATGCCATCTTCCAAATATTTTCCCAATACTTTCATCATTCTTCATTTTTTATCAGGTGCATCATGCCCCTAAATATTACCATACATTTCATAAGGTATAAAAGTAAGGAACTGAAATATAAACTTTCTCATACATGTCACCTTGAGGTTAAATGGAAACTGAAAACTGAATCTGGACTGGATGAATGGTTTTCTAACAGTCTTGATTTTATATTTCATGTTAGTGAGAGATTTCTAACTGAAACATATTTCTCACATGTGCACCACTCATTAATTTAAACCAAGTACTGTTGATATGGGGAAAATCCAAGGATTTTCAACTTTTATTTGTATATACTTAATAATATCTGTTGATTACCTAATACTTACAAAATGCATGTTAATAAAGGGAAGCAGTAGATCTCCAACACTTTTCCTACAGCTATTTAGCTTTTAGAGGAGGAAAAACATGTTAAGTATTTAATACTTTAAAATAGGCAATATAAAATAACTTTTATGCTTTTCTCTTTTCACTTGTTTAGCATTACTCTGTTAGCATTTGAGTATCATTTATTTGAGAATACAATCTGAGAGTCAAAAGACAGACTCCCTTGAGATACTTTTTTGATATTATGTCTCTGATATCCAAGACAGAACTCTGGTGCTTTTGGGCTTCAGGTTTCCAGATGTTTCCAGTTCACATCAGGTTTCCAGATGTGAACTGGAGCTAAAGGAATTTTTCTCCATATTATGGAGACACTTAATAAATGTTGAGTTAGGATCAGTTTTATTTTCATCATTTAGTTTTCAGAATAAGACTTCATGAGAAACAGTAAAATAATGCAAAGAATTGTAGAAATATCTAATATATTAGTATTTCTGGAAATAACTGAAATGAATGTCCCTTCTTAGAGCAACATCTATTGCTGTCTCAGAACAATTTACAAAATGGTAAAATGAAAAAAGGTGTTGACTTATTCTAGTCTTTAAACACATAGGCTGATTTGTCCCTAGCAATGTTTTTTATAAACACTTTAAATATGGTCTTTTCAAATCATCACAGCATCCCTTTAATGTACGTTATTAGTTACTTTTCTATTGCTGTGATAAAATTTCATGACCAATGTAAATTATAGAATAAAGGATTTATTTGGTTTTACAGTTCCTGAGAGATAAGTGTCTATCATGGCGATGAGGTATGGCAGCAAGCAACAGGCAAAGCAGCTGGAGCATCACATTGAGATCTCACATTTTGCCTTGTAAGCATGAATGCCTTGAATCTTTAAACTGGCATGACTTGAAGCTTTAAACTCTGAAAGCCCATGCCCAGTCACATAATTCCTTCAACAATTCCACAGTTGCTAACCCTTACCAAATAGAGCCACTAACTGGAGACTAACTGTTCAAACACATGAGCCTGTGGGGGACATTTCATTCAAACTACCACACTGAAGAAGAAAGGAAGACATGGCCCTTGATTCCATCCTTAAGTAGAAAAGCCAAAATTTAACCTTAGCTATCCTCTGTCAAGTACAACAAAATATTCTCTATCAAGTTTATCTATTGTTAAAATTGTGTCATAGACTGCTAAGATTCCCCAACTTACTCAAGATGTCTGAATGGCTGGGAGTCATATAGGTTTCTTGTTGAAAATTAGGAAGTTATGACTTCAAGATACTGTATTGTTTCCAATTAGCACAAATTCTAAATAAAAAATCCTGATTACAATTATGAAGTCTCCCAAATTTAAAGTCAATAATATTATTTTGTGTAAAATGCATGTAATTTTTGAAGTCAGTTATGCAAAGTATAATTCCATAGATCAATATATATTTTACAATATTTCTGCTGTTTACTTGAGAGCTACATAATCAAGTGAAATTAAAAAGTGGGATTTAGATAACATAATCGCTCACATTGCTAATTATTGTCCTTTAATTAGTCTTGAATTTTCCTAAAATTTGTTTAAAATGGCATTATTAAGGATTTAGGGGTGAGGTAAAGTAGAGAAATGATAGCATCATCTCAGTATTGAATAAAAACAAGGGAATATAGATGCAAGCTGGCTCTATGAATATGGTGCAGGTGCAGTGGATTTCCTAGTCTCTGGCCCCTTTGGTCTTGTAACCCAGATTTACTTATTACTTTTAACCTGTCACCATTCACTGAGTTTATAAGTATAGGTTGCACACCGCTATTTACCCTTGCTAAGGTATTAGTGGATAATGATGGTGATAGTTAAAGCCTGAGGTGTTAACTGACAAAAATTAAGGGACCAGAATGAGAATTAATGAGAATCAATAAAAGAATGTAGTGAATTCTTTTACATTTTAATTAAGGAGCTACAAAGAATCTTTATTTTTTTTTCATTTTCCAGGCATTGTCTTTAGATCATTTTCCTTTATTCTGAATATTTGTGTAGCTCAACCAGACTATATTTATATTTAAATCTAATGTTTTCCATACTCTGTTCCTACTTGAGTCTGTGCAATTTATCAAGTAACTCAATATAAAATAATGGGAATTACAGAGTGACATGGAAGAATAAAATACTTTTGGATTCTTTCTCAAAGAAATTAGTAAGCACCTAATGACAGAAGAATCCTTCCCAAGAGAAAACCATTCTTATTGTTATGATAAAATAAAAAAAAATTATTTGACTTACAATTGAAGATTCCTCCTGTCATAGCAGTGAAGTAACAATAGCAAGAGTTTGAACAAGCTGGTGACATTGGAATTCACAGCTAAGAAGCAAAGGAGAATAAATGCCACTGATCAGGTAGGTCTCTCCTTTATAGTCAATTCTAGGACTGTATTCTACAGATCTCACCACCCAGTTAGGGTAGGTCTTCCAACCTCTGTCAAGCTAACAAAGACAGTCCCTCATAGGCATGATTGAGACAAACATAATGTAGATAATGAATCACAGGCATGCCCATACTCTAAGCCATTAAGTGTAATTCTTCTCCCACCATGTCTAGAGACTTTTCTCTTTGATGATTTTAGACATGGTGAAGTTAACAATCAAAATTAACTGTCAAACCCTATTCTAATCCTCCAGAGTTTGCATTATTTATCAAATGCATAAGAACGAAACACTGAACTCTTGATGCTAGATATGGAGATAAGGATTTAATGTTTGCCCTATTGGGTTTCAGTCCTGCTGTGCCTCCACTCCTCACTTTTAGAATGGATGTGTTCAATTTGTGCCTGTCTTGGTTAAGTTTCTATTGCTGTGATAAAACATCATGACCAAGAAAACTTATAAAATAGTTTAATTGACTTGCAGTGTCAGAGAGTTAGTGTCCATGATAGCAGGAAAAATGCATGAACGCATTACAGCTGAGACCTTACATCCTGATCTGCAATAGAAGACACAGACAGACAGACAGAAAGACAGATGGACACACACACACACACACACACACACACACACACACACTGAGAGAGGGAGAGAGAGGAGAGAGAGAGAGAGAGAGAATGGAATGATGTGAGTCTTTTGAAACCTCAAGCCCACCTCCAATGACACACCTCCTACCAGAAGGTTATACCTTCTAATCCCTCCCAAAAGTTAAACCAACACAGTGCCATATTTGGTGGCATGTATTATTATTTTCTTAAGGAAATCATAAGTATATGTTCACTTTGAGTCTCTATAAGATGTGAAATCTGTATTTCAAATTAGGAAACTTTTGAAATTGAATACTGAATATGCATGCATGATGACCATGACTGTTGAATGTATGGGCATAATGAGTAGGTTATCATGACTATTAAATTATATGATTATAAAGTTGCCAAAGGGTATACTTGTGTTAAATGGTATTGCTTGTCAACTTGACAGGGTCTATAATCATTAGACCTTAAAACAATTAAATCATTATTTAATTTTATAATTAAATAATAATTATAAAAATTATATATTTGTGATATAATTTTAGACAGGTTTATTAAAGTAGACAAACTGCCTTTAAATGTGGGCATTAAGATCTCATAGACTGGTGATTTGGTAATAATGAAAAGGATAGTTTAAGCTAAATGGCAAAATTCACTTATGCTTCTTATTGCACACACAATGAGATCAACAGCATTACATTTGTGTTTATCACACAAAATTCCCCTTCGTTAACTTTATCACTTTTCAAACAGTAAGCCAAAGTAAACTAGTATTAGTCAATTTTATTTCTGATGTTTCAAAATACCTGTCAAAAGTAACTAAAAGTAGGGAATGTGTATATTTTAGTTAGAGTTTGGTCAATATAACTCATAACTCCACCTCCTTTCTCCTTTTTACTAAACCTGGAATCCCAGTCCATTGAATAGTATCACCCACATTAGAATGTATTCTCTACGTCAGTTAATGAAGAAAATACATTACAGACATACTCAGAGATTTGTTCTCATTATTACTTTAAATTGTAACAATGTTGACAATCAAAAGTAATCATCAACAACTTTATACTGTATCACATTACTTTTAAATGTTAGTGTGTTTCTTCATTTCATTTTTCTGTACACTCATTGTTACTGTATAATGCAAAATGTATCATTCCAAGGTCAAAAAATCCCATATTCCTTAACAAATTTAATCATATTTAGAAGTTCAAAGTCCAGTTCTCATCTGAAACTCTCACCTGAGATCTGCTTTAAAATTAAAAATGATTTACATGCATCTAATGTACAATGGTATAAAATAAACATTTACATTCTGAGAGAGAAGAAGAGGGCACTTTCCAACCAAAGCAAGACCCAAACCCAGCAACACAAACAACAAATCCTGCATCCCCATACCTAGCATCTGAAGTTCATGATAGAATTGTTTGTACTACAAAAGCTTTAGCTACCCAATCCCCCTGGTTCTTTTTTTTTTTTTTTTTTTTTTTCAGGTTTTGGCTTTCCATAAGTTTTTTTTTAATTTATTATTTTTATTTTACAATATAATTCAACTTTACATATCAGTCATGGATTCCCCCGTTCTCCCCCCTCCTGCCCCGCCCCCCACCCTCCAGCCCACCCCCCATTTCCATCTCCTCCAGGGCAAAGACTCCCCCAAGGATTGAGATCAACCTGGTGGACTCAGTCCAGGCAGGTCTAGTCCCCTCCTCCCAGGCTGAGCCAAGTATCTCTGCTAAGTCCCAGGTTTCAGATAGGATGGCCAAACACCCTAATTGTCATGCTAGAAACCCCATCCAATGACTGAGGGAACTGGATGCAGATACCCAAGGTCAGGCCCTGGGTGAGCTGCGGGAGTCCCATTGGTTCTCTTTTACAATACACATTGTCTCCCATTTGAGCTGGCTCCACTCCTTGTCTGTAGTTTCCCTATCAATCCATTCCATGGTCCTTGCATCTCCAAAGTTCTGAAGACTTCATTAAACCCTAGACTTCACCTGCATAGATTCATAGGGCAACATCATGGTGCCTCCTTACAGATTCTGACACTACCACATATCTGTGCTGAATGGAGTTTAGGGAATGTGCTGTGCTGTTTTTTTGTTGTTGTTGTTGTTGTTGTTTTTTTTTTTTTTTTTCTTTTGCTCTTTCTTCTTTGGGGGCCCGCCATTTATCTCCTAAATAAATACATGGAGACTTATTCTTTTTTCATAAATACCCAGAATTAGCTTGGCTTATTTCTAGCCAGCTTTTCTTAAATTATCCCATCTGCCTTTTGCCTCTGGGCTATTACTTTTCTATATACCTTTTCTATACTTCTTATTCCATGGCTTGCTGTGTAACTGTGTGTCTGGCCCCTGGAGTCCTCTCTCCTTCTCTTGCTTCCCGAATTTCTCCTCCCATTTATTATCTCTACCTTCCAGCCCCATCTATCCTTTCTCCTGCCTAGCTATTGTCCATTCAGCTCTTTATTAGACCAATCATGTTTTTTAGACAGGCAAAGTAACATAGATACTCAGAATTAACAAATGCAACATAAAAGAATACAACATATCTTTGCATCATTAACCAAATGTTCCATAGCACAAATACATGTAACACATCTTCAAAAAATACTCCACAACAGTGTTGGATAGTTTTGTGTTAACTTGACACAACTTGAATTCATCTGAAAGGAGGAAATCTCATTTGAGGGCAAGACTCCATAAGATTACACTGTAAGTAAGAGAGTAAGTAGCAATCTTCCATGGCCTCTTTATCAGCTCTGCCTCCAGGTCCCTGCCCTGCTTGAGTTCCTGTCCTGATTTCATTTGATGATAAACTGTGATGGGGAAGCCTAAGTCCAATAAACTCATTTCTCCCCGACTTGCTTTTGGTCATGGTGTTTGTTTCATCACAACAACAGAAATCCTAACTAAGACAAGTTGGTACCAAGATTGTGAATATTGCTGTGACAGACCTTACCATGTTGTTTTGGGGAGCATTGTGGAAGGACTCTGGAACTTGGTGCAAGAAAGCTACTGAGTGTTCCATGCTTGGTGAGCTGTTCTGTAGGAGCTTGGAAGATAAGAATATTAAGGGCAGTACAGCAGATGTAGGTCTGGCTCATCAAGTTACAGAGGGAAGTGTAAACACTATGGGAGCAATATGTTACTTTTAGTTAAGATTCTGTGATTCTGGTTAGCTGGGGCTGAAGAATCAGCTATGATTTACAAGATTTCAGAACTACTAAAGTAAAACCTTTGCTTTGCTAGAATATTTGATGTTGGTTGGCTGGAGCCGAAATTAGCTATATCTAAGAAGAGACAAGCATCATTGAGGTGAAATCTTCTGAACAGTGTTTTCTGTGAGTCAACACACAGAAGCTGTTTTTCAGATGTGGCCAAGGTTGAACTTCATGCTGGCAGTTAAACTTGGTAGTATAAGAACCATGTAGTACTGGTTCTGAAGGCATGAAGGAGTCATAGAGAACAGCTGAGGTTTGGCACTGTGAGAGGCCAGAGAGGCCACTGGTGATGGTGTAGCCTCAATGGCAGTTGAAGGCCCAGGACTAAAGAGGTCATTCAGGGAAGCTGAAGCTTGGCATAATGAAAAGAGTCTATGAAAGGCTATTGGTAAAAGTCCAGCCCAGTTGCAGCAGATGACTTCAGAATTTTGGAGATGCCAGTATAATGGGACAACCAGCAAGAACAGCTGGAGCCTAGAAAATAAGCTGTGTATACTGCAAAGGGCTAAGCCAGAGAAGTGACCCAAGCCCCTTGGAAGAGCCCTAAAGATCATGAGTCAATCCTAGATAATTGGGTGTTGAGTTATTTACAATGTTTGAGTTTGGTTTTGCTTTGTCCTGATGGTGACTATGCCCTTGTTCTTACCACTTAAAATGAGAAAGTATTTAATTTAGTTTTGATTTTACAAAAGCCCACAGTTCAAAGACTGAATGTTAAAGAGATTTTAGGTTTTACAAGAGATTTCATATTTCTATAGAGATGGAATTTTAAATTGTTTGAAATTGTAAAGACTGTGGGGCATTTTTTAAGGTTTGTAAATGTTTTATATTGTGATGTCCATATTAATGTGTAATCTTGAGGATAAAGAAGAAAGGAAAGGTTGTAGCTTTGCAGTGACTTGTTTGTATGTCAAACTGACAAGGGATCAACTGTACTGGTTAATTTTATGCCAACTTGGCATAAGCTAAAGTCATCTGAGAGGTAGGAATCTTATTTAAGAAAATGCTTCCATCAGATGGGGCTGAAAGCAACCCAGCAAGCAATACCCTCCATGGCCTCTGAACCTCCAGTCTCCTGCCTTGCTTGAGTTCTTGTCCTTTGATGATAAACTGATGTGGATGCATAAGTTGAATAAACTATTTCTTCAACAACTTGCTTTTTGGTCATTCTTTTTCATTGAAGTAGTAGAAACTCTAAGACAAGGAGCCTCTTGCAAATACCCATAACCTCTTCCATCTCCCAATTTTTATTTCTGTAGGAGCAGTACCATATGGAAAATACTGGTAATGTCTGCTGCCAGCCTGATCTATAGCATGGCCCTCTTGGATAAAATTTGCAGCAGCCTTCATGCTGATCCAGAGTAAACACTTCCCTAGACAGTTGATGTTTGAGCATGCATCTCCTTCATGGGCATTTTCAATTCAGCTTTCCTTTCTTTTGAATAAATTTGCATGTTTACAAGGTGGAACCTTCAAAGTGTGATCTTACCTTGTAGGAACCTTTCCCACTGTCCTAATGTAGATCCCAAAGTTAGTCTCTAACACCACTAATTTTTCTTATCATTTAGAGATGTTTTGTCCTTTGCACTGTCTTTAAGAAAGTTTAAATTTTTTCAATCAACTTTCCCTGATGCTTTTCACATTTTTTTTCTTTTGTGACTCCACATTCTGCTCCCTATCACAGTAGCCCTAAATAAAACAATAAATTGTAACCAAAAGGCAGTCCCTTCCTATATTCAAAACTCCTGCACCAATTAAACTAGTATATTATCTCTAAATTCAAGTTCATTTAGGTTCTAAGAAATAAGAACATGGTCAGAATGCAGCCAGACTTTGTTCATCATGTGTATTCCATTTCCTCCACTCAGTCTGAGTTCAAAGCCTGGACAAACCAATAAGGTGCTGATGTTATGATTTATCATATCAAAGCAGACCTGGTCTCCAGGGTCTCCCAGCATCCCTCAGTCCCTACCTGCTACATGATATGGCTGGTATACTCCACCCTATTCCATGTACTCTCCAGTCTATGAGCTGGACTACCATTCCCCTAGAGTCTCTTTCCCATATATCCAGGCATTTTGGTTACCTGCCCACTTTATACCTGTGGCCTCTTGGCTGCTTCACCATCCTCTCTCCCCACAGTTCAGCTCAGTCTTTTCATGTCTATGCTGGACTTCTTCATGTGTTCCTGCCTCTACCTATAGTCTTCCTTTTATTTATAATAAACTTTTTCCTCCACCGTACCTAGGAAGAGTCACATCCTTTCCTTTCCTTTCCTTTTTATTTATTTCTTTTCTTTTTCCTTTCTTTCTTTCTTTCTTTCTTTCTTTCTTTCTTTCTTTCTTTCTTTCCTTCTTTTCTTTTTTCATTCATCTGGTGCTGAAAACCAGGAGTGGCTTAAATGAGTTTCTTAACTCAACTCGGCCACTTTGAACCAAGCTACTGAACTGACTCTCTTAAGGTATGAATGGATCATTTGTTTCTGCTGGGTTTGCCACCCACCAGATTTGATTCTAGCGACTGCCTCTTCAGCTGCTTCTTCCCTCTAACTTATCTAACCATCCATCTTTCCTCCTCAGTAAGTGCCTGATCTCCACACTACACTTTTTTGGCCTACCCACCATATAGGCATCTTCCTACAATGCCCTTTTGCGCCACCTGCAATGTGACAATCTCCCTCCTATGCCCTTCAGGACCCCCACCATATGGGCAATTCTACTTACTAAGACTTGTCCAGTTGATTTCTTTTCTACCTGCTCTAACCACTTGTCTCTCCTCTTTTACTGGGTAAATGTAACAATGGAGCTCCCTGCTTTGTCTACTTTTACTACAAAAGCCACACCAGTGTGCCAGGAAGATTCCTCTCAGCCTAACAGACCCCCATCACATGGAAAATGATGCCTCTCCTCTGTAATTTGGGACATTTCTCTCTAACAAGTTTCTCAGTTTATTTGGCAATGCCCCAGATTGAAATTCTTGTTATCAGGACACTTAACCCATTTGCTCCCTCATGACTCCTCTCAGCTTCTTCCTGGAAATTCTTCACCTCCTCCTAGGACCTGCTTACCAAATTCCATTGCTTTTCTACATGCTCCTTGGTCTGTGACCCTTTCTTGCTCCCTTTCACCTTGGAGCTACCTGTATTACCTTTCCTTGTGCCATCCTGGATATGTATGTTGATATGTATGTTGGATATGTACCTTGCCTCCCCTCTTCAATATTAGAACTCTCCCTTGGGTGGAGTTCCTGCTTGTTCTTCCTTGTCCTTTATGGCTACACTATTCTCTGTCTCTTAGCTGCCTAATACTTACTATGACATACTTCTTTTTGAGACTCTTCCTCCTATTTTCCTAGGACTCAATTCTTGTCCCAGACACAAGAAATTTTCTTAATGCCTTGCTATCTTATTGAAAATGGCTTGACTTCAATATAAATGGATGACCAAAGATGTCACACTGGAGTTCCAAATTATCACAGATTGTAACAACTTCTGCCAATGCACAAGCAAATTATCCCAAAGTCTTTTATATTTAAGGTTCTACAATATTGCACTCTTAAATCTTTCATCACTATGATTTCTCTTTGCTCTGAACTCAAGAAATCTTTTAAGACTACTGTGTAAATGGTCTTTTATTCCGATTTATTCATACGTTCACTGGCTATGGTTAAAAAACATGTAAAATCAATAACAAAATTGGATTTAATACTTATAATGAAAGGTTTATAATTAAAATCTATAAATAGATCTAGGTGGTGTTGGCATACACCTTTAATCCCAGCTCTTGTGAGACAGAGGCAGGCTTATCTCTGTGAGTTTGAGGCCAGCCTAGTTGACAGAGTGAGTTCTGGGACATCCAGGACACAGAAAAACCCAGTACTGGAAAAACAAAACAAAACAAATAAATAAAACAAAAGAAAAAAATCTGTACATGGGTATATATGTGATTCAACTCTTGTCTAGACTATACTGCACATGTAACTTAGATTCAACTCTTGCTTTAAAAATATATCTACTAGGAAAACAAGATATTTTAAATAGCAACCATGTGCTTCTCCTCCATCTTGACTGATAAACTCATCAAGATGTAAGCAGTCATATAACTGACAGCCATATTTACTGAGATTAAAGAGGACATGCCATGTGACTTAACCACTATCTTAAGATGACCATGTTGCATAGAACAACATTTGTAAAACTTCTTAGTCCTGATGAGCTCTCCATTTATCATTGTATCCCATATTAGACTAAGGTAGTAAAAACAAGTCTCTAAAATACTTTGGATTTGTATGGATTTTCCTGTGATGTTAAACACAGGTTATATTTTCTACAAAATACCACTCAAATTAACAAAGCTGATTTAAGATGTATGTCTAACCACTTATGTCTTTGTTAGCTGTTCAACGCCAAGCTTCTAAAAGTTCAGATAAGTAGCAACATATATCTGATGAATAAGGAATATTTGATAAATAAGATTTATAAATATGTTCACAGTAATCATGTTAAGTACTAATATAATTGATTACAGAAATAAGATGCATTTAGCCTCCTATATATGTTTTCAGTTAATCCTAAAACATGTAACAAAACACAGGTGAAATTTATTTAGTTTAGAGACACTTAATAAATAGGTGGTCTTCAAACTATTCAGAGATCTGCTTAATATGACACTTAAGATATTTAATAAAAAAAAAGCTTCCCATGATGTAGAGAAGTTCCAACTCCTGGCATTACCCCTAAGATATCCTTTAAAGATGATGGGAAAAAGAAAATCTCTACCTGGAAGTTGTTTTATATATGGCAAAGCTAGCCTCTAGGTAAAAACATTGTCCTTCACCTTACCCACTCCCAGGACCCTGTACAAACTGCTGACAAGCAGAATGCTGGACCTGGGACCTGAAGGCTAACATTTCCCTGGGGTATCTGCCCCCAACAAAATCAATACTACAACTATGGTGATTGTCGAGCTAGCCAGTAAGTCTTTGTAATTTTAGTAGATTTGGAAATCAATACATTTGCTTACTTTTGTGGAATTTATCCTCCTCAGATTTCTGAAGGTGTTGCTGACTAGGTTAATGATAGCTTTGTCACTTTAACAGGAGCAGCCAAGGCTTCACCTGCATTCTCAGTTCTCTTCATATGTAAAAATCATCAGGCTTCAAGCCTCACTTTCCTAGGGCTTCAATTGAGAAAGACAGTTTACTTTGCTACCAGACTCTAAAAGAGATAAACTCACAAAATGTGTTTCAAAGTAACTTTTAACAATTCCTTTTTTTAAATAACTTGCTTTACAATGACTGCTGTCAGTAACCATTCACCTGTGTCTCATGGTAAATAATTGGACTTTAAAAAGTGATTTAAGGCATATAAAAATAAAAAAAAATGGTTCACATTTCTTTCCCTTGCTATGCTATTGCTATACTAAGACTTCAAAAGTTCAGAATTTTAAAAATCAACAAAGTTCTGATAAGCTATTAACATAGCTCTGGTAAAGCCCTGCTACCATTATCATAG
Organism: Peromyscus aztecus; assembly: GCA_902168405.1. NCBI lineage: Eukaryota > Metazoa > Chordata > Mammalia > Rodentia > Cricetidae > Peromyscus > Peromyscus aztecus. The sequence goes on along the minus strand of CABHPQ010157304.1, from coordinate 11,333 downwards.
TTCTAAGCTCCTTTGATTGTCTTGTAAGAATAGACTTAAAAAATGCTTTTCATTGTGCTAAAAAACATCGATCCAATCTATAAACACCCAGTTTTCTGGGTAGAGGAAAGAGTGCTGATGTTTTTAACCGAAAATCAGCTTTAGATTTCCAAGCTTATACTATGACTCAATACAGTAGTCTACTGCTCTTTCTACTATGTGAATTTCAGTACAGATTACAAACTGTGGTGATGATGACACATCTAAAACTTATCTCTTTTGGCAAACTTAAAAACAAAATTGTAACCTTCAGCAACTCCACTTACATTCATCTCTCATGGAACAAATGGACTCCAGATAAGTACTGTCATCCAATAATCTGTTTTCCCATGTGTCTGTTCCTGGTGGTAGAATCTCTTCTCCTTTCCTGATCTTGGGACTCCTCTCTCCCAACTCCAAGGCCAGGGGCATAAAACTTTCAAATGTACATCAAAGAAAAAAAATTCCATCTAAACTCCTTAACTTTACCTTCTGTCCCCAATATATATCTGTTTCAGCAGATTTCCAATCTGCTCCAACTGCTGTCTGTATGACCCCTGCTCCATATGGTCCTGCAGAGCCAGGACAGTTGAATGAAATGGCCTGCTCTTTCTGGACTTAGCCAACTTTCTAGCTTTTGAGTCCCCAACAATGATGACCCAATTTCAGCAGGAAATAGTCATAGATGACTACATTACCCTCTATCATTTGTTGTCATCAAAAAGGCTGGGATGTTAAGTCTCAAACCCAGGACAAATAGCTGAGGTGCTTATTTATTATATCAAAATATACCTTGCCTACAGGTTCTCTCATCATCCCCCGTCCCTACCTGTTACAGGGTATGACTGGCATATCCCACCTTCTACTCTGTACTCACCAGCCTAGGAACCGGGTGCCTTTTCCCTAGAGGCTCTTCCCCATATAATTCAGACATTTTGGCTACCTGCCCTTTTTGTCCATTTGGCCTCTTGGATGTTGCACCTGGTTCCCTTTTTTCCCTTCCCTGTCCCTCTCTCTAAACATGGCCCAGCTCAGTCTGCTCATGTCTACTTTGGGCTCTCCTAGATGTCCTTGCCTCTACCTATGTTCTCCCTTTTATCTATAATAAAGTTTCTCCTCCATCGTACTTTGGAGCAGTCATGTCCTTTCTTCTTCTCTCTCTTCTCTCTCTCTCTCTCTCTCTCTCTCTCTCTCTCTCTCTCTCTCTCTCT
>CABHPQ010157303.1:21350-39048 GCA_902168405.1 Peromyscus aztecus | reverse complement strand
TTTTTTTTTTTTTTTATAACTGGAGTAAAAAGTTGGTTTAACTCTTGCAGCTAATGCAAATGGATTAAAGAAGAAAAATAATACAGTCATTACCTCAGATGCACAGATGTGGTTGTGAAGATTCAACGTCATAATCATGATAAAAACTTACCAAGCACAATGTATTTACAAAGTACATAATAATTAGTAATACACTAAAATATTCCTGGTCTGAAAGACTCACTACTATAAAATGCCAATCATCCTCAAACTCCTCCATGACCCAAGACAGTCTCCTCAAAGCCCTTTTCTGTTGAAATTGACAATCAGGTTTTAAAATATTAAGGGACTATAGAAGAATTAAGAGTAGTAAAATATTTCGTAAGTAGAAATTTTGAAGGCTACTCAAAATTATCTGTACAGATTCTAGGGCCTTTTCTATGGCCCCTAAGCAGAGTGAGTGACCTTTTGGGGTGACTAATATGTCAGTGTTTACTAGATCCTCCATGCCCCCCAAAGCCTGTTTTTAAAAGTGGATTTAGAAATTATGGAATATAGATGTGTTCAAGGGACTTGCATTTTCAAGAACAACAGTGGTGTCTGTTGAAATTTACATTAAAGGGAAGCACATGAATATTAATTAAGCTCATGTAGAAAAAGTAATAAAATAGTGATTCTCAGGGACAAGGAAGGGAAGGAAGGAGGAGGGCAGAGGAGGTGGAGACCTGCCTGTCACCAAAATCCATTTAGGTGAGACGAGTCATTTCTAGTGTTCTACAGCGTAATAGATCAACTACAGGTATGAGGCTTGCTAAATACCTTATAAAAAAACCCATAAATACCAGTCACTTGATAGACCATGAATATAGATGTGACAAATATTAAATGGGATGAAAATACTAGTTATACTGATACGATCAAAGTGTATCATATACCTGTATCAAATTACCACATTGTATCACACACACATGCACCATTATTATGTGTCATTAAAAGTGAATTTAAATTGCACATCATAACACATGCCTATAATCCTATCACTTTGTAGGTGGAGGCATGAGGACTGAGAGTTCAAGGCCAGTCTAGGCTATTTACAGGGCTTGAAGCTAGTTGGGGTACATTAGATCCTAGTTAAAAACAAGAGCAAAAACAAACAAAAACCCCAAATAATAAATAAATAAAACAAGAATTGAAAAAAAAAACAATTACTTTTGAGAAAATTTATAAAGAAGTCAGTGTTAGAGTTTATGAATATGTAACATAGTACACATTGTGAAGGTCTGTGCTTGTAATTCTGTCACTCAACTGAATGTTGAGCAGTGTGGCAGGGTCCTGTGCTATTGTTCCCTTAGGGGGAGGGGGCCAAGTAGGCACAGAGTCAATGACACAGACTCTGGGAGAATGTTGAAACAAGCTCAGTTTATTCATGAAGAGACAAGCCTTATGTACCCTCCACATCACCTTGGGGGAAGGTCTGATGAATATGCATCTGCTGGTATGGCTGCCTCTCATTGGTCCCGGTCATCTCCAGATCATGTCTCAGCTACTGTTGCTAAGGCCCTTAAGCAGACCCAGGTTGGCTCTCAGAAAGTATCTTCTTTACTGATTTGGGCAGATTGGCCCTCAAGCCTGTTACGGATGAGTCATCCCATAGAGCAGCACCCTAATCACTAGCCATGGAAGACTTGGCCATCATGCAGCTGTGTTAATTTATTTTATATGTGTTGGGGAGGTCTGGAGGAGTGTATGTATGCTATGGTAAGCATGTGAAGGACAGAGGGTAACTTACAACTTACATTGATCCTCCCAACATATACGTCCTTAGGATCAAACTCAATTGTCAGTCTTGGCACCAAATATCTTTTGAACTATTCACCTTGCCAGAACAATGTTTTTGTTGGTACATTTGACCTTAGTTAAATGACTGAGAAGTGATTTTTAAAATGATTTATTTATTTGTTATGTATACAGTGTTCTGTTTGTGTGTATGTATACCTGCAGGCCAGAAGAGGGCACCAAATCTCATTATAGATGGTTGTGAGCCACCATGTGGTTGCTGGGAATTGAACTCAGGACCTCTGGAAGAACATCCAGTGCTCTTAACCTCTGAGTCATCTCTCCAGCCTAGAAGTGATTATTTTTATAAGAGTAAAATTATTCTAAATGCTGTATGTAAAGAATACTAGAGCAAATACAAGTCAATGATGAGCATAAAATGCTAATCCTCAAATTTGCTTCAACATGATCATTGCATTGCCTGTATTCATATGATCCAAATTCTCATGGAGTTTTTCAGGGAAGTTTTAGAATAATTCAAAGAACTAATTTTTAATGGAGAATATAACGGTGGAATTTAATTGCTATGGTAGTAAAGGGTATTTGTTGTTAAAGAAATGATATTATTTAACTTGTGAATGATGGAACCCTGAGAATGGCAGCTGCTTCAGGAGAGAGTCACACACATTGTTATAACTTGGAAGGCCACAAGTGGGAACACTGGAAGTACAAAGCAAAAGTATGTTCTCACTAACCAAAGAGAGTTTTTAACTATGTGTGTTACTGTTACAGGAATGTTCACAACCAAGTGAAACAAAAATATGAAAATACTAGCAGTGTTTCTTTTGCATGGGAAACACAAGAATTTGAAGTACTCACAATAAAGTAGTTTAACATACTGTTTGTTATCATATAGATCTACATTTACTACATTTTCAATTAAAGGTAATAATGTACATTTTATGGGGTACAGTGTAATGTTTTGGTGTAGTTATACATAGCATATTTATCAGTTTGGGATAGTTAGGCTATAGTTCATTCCAAACATTTCTTTGTGATGATGATATTTAAATTCTCTTCTGTCTAGTTTGGATCATGTGTTATTTTAACCATAATTGTCCTTCTGTGTAACAGAACTTATTCTTCCTATTTGGCTATGATTTTGTATCTCCTAACTGATCACTGCATAGTTAAAATTGATGTTTATTACATGCTTGACTCAAATAGCAATATAATATGCATCTTAAATAATGCTTTTTCTTACATAATTGATTTAAATGAAATACATGTAGCCCTGTTAACCTGAAAAAATATCTAAACTTGTTTTATTTATTATGGGTATATATCAACTGTAAACATATGGTTTGTTGAAGATTGAATTTAAATGGAATCTTAAAACAGTATATTCTCAACCTAAATTTAATCATTATAGAACAGCAAATGGCAGACCCATTAACAAGTATTTGAGGGATAGAGGACTTTCTGTGGACATTCTGTATCCCTACTATTCAATATGGTAGCCACTAGCTCCGTGTGGCTAGTGAAATTCAAACTAAGTCAAATAAAATAAACAAAAACTGTAGTTCCCAAGTTGCACAAGTAACATTTAAGTTTCTCAGTAGCATATGGCTGGACAGTTTGTATCAGCATCAAAATTCACCAGTCACTTATCTATATTGTTGGAAAAAGGACTTTCCTGATAAGATATTAAGAGAAGAGGCTTTGATTTTGCTCATGTATTTTCCTTGAGTATAATAAGCATTCAAGCACAGGGGCTTTATCTGAGCAGAGCCTTGTCCTTGCTCTTCTAAATCAGCATAAACTTGCTTTTCCCCCGTGTTTCCCAACTTCAATAGTGAAGGCAACAGCAGCAGCAAAAATAATGCCTTTGATTCTCTATATAACATAAAGTGCTTTCAGGTAAATAATCTCATTTGAGTCTCAAACATTTTGGGAAGTTATCAAGGGTTAATTAATATTTCTATTTGAGCTTGGAAGTCTAAACTTCAGGGACATGAATAGACTTTTCTGGATTCTAATTGCAGTAATATTAACCCATTATTTATTGACCATTGATGTTTTAAAGTTCACTTATAAGTGGATAATACTGATTAGTACCTCTGTGAATTTGGAAATCTATGAATAGGAACTACTTATAAATGTTGCCATTTGACAGATGAAGAAACTGAAGCTTGGGGTTAGTAGGTATACTGCTAGAAGAGCTGGGGTTTGAGCTTCAGTAAGTCTTAATGTCTTTACATTGGCTCCTGAACAGACTTTTCTTTTGCCCTGTATTTGAACCTTGGAATGCAAATGTTCACCCAGGCCCACTGGGTTACTTGGTGATTCTATTCTATCTTGAGGGAAATAATTTAAAACCACCATTATGTGAAAGAGCCCAACAATATGCATTTCATTTAGTGGAATCAGCCTTGACATGCTTTGTATAGATGCCGTCTTGATGGGAGAAGGCGAAGCTACTAATACCTGGAACAAAAAGGCATGTCACACCTCTACAGCATCAGCCTGCCAGTGTTTGCAGCTGAAAACAATTATGAGTTTCTGCTACAGTGGAGCAAACTCTGACAATATGCTGTCAGTCAAAGAACTATAAACTCTCAATTATGTCAGTTTCCATTTGGCATTGATGTGGACCCAAACTGCACTGCTCCAACAGCTGTCCGTGTAGTCGTGCGCGGGCACCTCCAGGTGTTTGTATCATTTTGGCCCAACAGGTTGGAGACTGGGTAATGGATGTGACGCTAACTTTATGGCAAACACGAGAGTAAGTTTTTGAGTCTCAGAGCTCAGGCAGAAATAACGCCACACAGATGGAGGACCGATTTACAATTTGAAGTATTGTCATGTTTGTGTTGATGGCAAAAAAAAGTTTCTGCAAGCAGCCAGAACATGTTACTGCACATCAATCAGATGAATAGTTGCTGAGTTTCAGCAAAATCATGTCGGTTATGAAATGGCGGTGACTACAATCTTGTCAGGGTCTTCTTGTTGTCATCTGCAAGACAGACATTAGGCTTCTGTAGCACATTGTGTGTGTGTGTGTATCACCATAAAAAATATCTCACAAAAAGATGATAATGGACCATAGGAGATACAATTGTATTTACTCAGTTTTTTTTAAGTTGCAAATGTGAAAAACTCAATTAAAACAGGTATAATGGAAGAAACACAAATGGAAATCGATTGGCTCCTATACTGGATTTTTGAGGAGTCAAGTTTACTTTAAGGGTGGCTGGATTGTGAGGTTACATTGGCTTCACTAAGAATTTTCCATTTCCAAGATCTGCATACCTGATTCAGCCACAGGAAGTCTCTCTTCCTAAAGCCATACACATTCTTAATGACCTCATCTTAAATGGTCCTTAGCCTCTATAATCTCTGAAGAGAATTAGTTTTCCCATAAGAAAGGCTCATATTGGTCAACTTTTAGTCATCTGTGACAAAAAGAATTGACACTGTGACTCTCTAGGCTTTGGTATGTGCCCACCCCTGGACAGATTTACACAGTCTGAGAGTTGGTGACAGGTGAGAGGTGGCTCCAAAAATGAAAAATGAGGGTCTGGTAACAAATGTGTGTGTCCACACACATATGAGTTCACACTCATGTATGTGTTAAGACTGAGACCTAGCTAAGTTCTGTCAGTGACATTAGCCAGACCCATTCCAAATATGACCTATAACCTTGCTATAAGCCTTCTCTTTTGCTGCTTTGGAAGGGTTACACTCAGTCTCAGTTTCTGATATAAGATACAAGCAATTGATCTGGGGTTGCTGCTGAGAAGTATAAGATAGATACGAATTTCAAAACCTTAACAAACCCATGTATGTTAGCAAACTTTAAAGAACCTTATTTTGTACCCTAATGATAAATATGATATAATGATTCGCTTTGTTATTATAAACCCTTGATGAACAGATTTCAGTATTTGTTACTTTTAAATAAATTTATAAGCAAACACAATTTTTATAAATTATTTTCCTATTCTTAGAATAATTTGATTTATTTTGCTACATTTCAGATATTTGTCAGCATAAAATATAATTAAACCAATGATTACTAGAAAATATATTTGACCCGTTTTATTTGACCCCTATAGACTTTCTGTTCTTGAACTTATGAAATGGAAATTAAATATTTTAATTCTTGGTAGGTTTAATTAAGGATTCATCTTAATAATAAAATTTAACTGTAGTTCAGTGATCTAGATGTGTAATTTTTGACTCCTCAATATAAAAGCCTAATTTTCAAAGTTCTTATAACTGAATTTGTAAATGCTTATGCTAATAATACTTGGCTTGTGAAATTTGATGCGACTACAGGAGCCACTAAAGCTCTGTTCTGTATCATAGGTCTTCCAGCTGATGATTATAAATCTTTGACAGATTTCCTTGTTTTTGAGATAGCAGTCTGACTCTATAATCTAGGCTGGGACCTGGAACTCAAGGCAGTTTTTTTTAGCCTTCTGAGTGCTAGGATGAGCCACTATGTCCTGCAAAGAATGTTTAATATGGGACATGTTTCTTGAAATCAGAAGCATGTAGAACTATTCACATCACATGGTTACTAAGTTATTAGCTTAAATTCAAGCAACATTCACTACCCTGAATGCATAATTTGTCACTAGAGAAAATAACTAGGGTTTCAAACTACATCTATGATAGTCTATGCTGTTTAACATGATATGCTGTCTACTGTCTGCCGTACTAAACAAACACACTACTGAGAGCTTTCACCACATTCCTTTCTGTTGTTTTAAATGTCCATTCAGAATTATTATAAGATTTATATAGCGAGATGAAGATGCTAGTGTGTAAGGTTTGGCGTCCTCAGGGCTCAGTGAGATGCTAGGGCAGCAGTCTTTCCAGGAAGTGGGATCATACTGTTTTATTCAGGCACCTCTATCTGACTGTTACTCCTATACTCCTAAGGGCTGACAATGGCATTTTTTCCACTTTGCCTCTAGGCTGTCATCACAAATACAAAAAAATTCTGAACAAAGCTCAGGGCTTTTCCATGGGTCAACCCAGTCATTAACGTTTCCACATACACATGCATCATGTACACACACACACACACACACACACACACACACACACACACACACACTTTTTGAGCTCATTTGTAAGGCTTTAAGTTTAACAGCAGTACGCTGGCTTCTGCCTCAGCTCTTTTCACTCAATGCTCTGTGGCGGCACAGGAGCTGTGCTTGGTATGATCAGCCTTTCTAATTCCCTTACAGCCTCTAGGTGTTGATTACTTTTCAGTTTTAGGCTATTCCAAGGCTGGTCAAAGGCAGAGCTCAAGGCAAAATTCTAGAGACACTAGAAGCTAAGAAAAGTTAAGAAAAGAGGAATTCAGAGCTGTTACCAATTGAGGGGGCCAAGGAAGGAAATAATGTTCACATCAAAAAGTTTTTTTTTTGTTTGAGAATATTAGTCCTGTGGAGACTCTGAATAGAATCTGAAAGGATGGTCTAGTTAGCACGGCTCAGCACTCTATCGCAAGGGACCAGCTTTAGTCAGATATGGCAAGGATCCCCTTGTCGCCATGCTATAGTCACCAGACCAAGGGTAGAGCTGCTCAGGCAGCCAGGGTTACAGTAGAACTGGATCTTGTCTTAGCTGTTTTTAAAATCTAAACTGTATCCATATTGTTAGAGAATATTATTCCATATAAGCTATCAAATGCTGTGTAATTCCAGGCAGACATGCTAATGAGAAGTGTAGCTGAAATTTCCCCTGTGTCCTGCCTGTTTTTCCCCTACTGACTAGTGTTCATGGTACTGGAAGAAACTTTGTCCACTACCAGAGAAAAGTCATCCCCCTGACCTACAGCAGTGACCTGCCTGCATGGTATGTGGTGCAATAGGGGTACAAATGTCATAGACGTAACCAACCGCTTTCTGCTAGGATTTAAGGCCTACTGCATGAGATGGAACCCATATCTGGTCCTGCAGAAGTGTCCAAGAAACTAATACTAGATAGGTCATGGGTCTAGGGTAAAATTAAACACTATTATTCTGCTAAAGGAATAGAGCAGTAAAATGACTCCTAATGATATACTTCTATACCCATAGGTCAGTGCACTGCTCAGCCCTCATCAGAGAAATTTCTTTCAGGAAATGCAACTGATGCAGAAACCAACAACTAGACAGTGTATAAATGGTGCATGACTTTGGAGCACTCAGTCCTAAATGAAATGTCTTCATAAAGATCTCCCCTCAAGGCTGGGGTCTGCATGGAAGAAGAGTGAGAAAATTGTAAAATGGTGGAAGACACCAAGAAAACAGCGTTTTTCAGACACAGCAGCACAGATGCACTGTAGGAAACTTCTCTGAAAAGGGCTGAGGGAGGCACTGGTCCCTTTGTGGGTATCAGAACCAGTATTTCTAGTCTTCCACCACTGACGGAGGAGCTAGCACTTTTACAGGAATGCCAAGGAAGGATCTTGGCACTTTATTGGGATGACTGAGGAACCTAGTTTCCTGTCATGGCTTGAGCAACTACCATGTTCTTAGCCTCTCTGATGTGAAACAGCCACTGTCACTACTCTGACTGCTGAGACACCCAGCCTTAAGGGCTGAGCACCTAGCAAGTTCTTAACCTCTCAGGTGTGATTCAGCTGTGGCTACTGTTTCAAAATAAGTTGATTTAATAAACTATTTTAATATGTGTTCATCCTATTGGTTTGGTTCCTCTGAAGAACTCTGACGAATGCAATACATAATCTGCTCACTGGCCAAGAAGACCTTTGCTCTCAGTGAACTGTAGCTAGAGTTTTCCTGCCTGGCCCACAGTCAGGACAAATCTCTGTCACCCGCCAGTCCCACAGCTGCTCAGACCCAACCAAGTAAACACAGAGACTTATATTGCTTACAAACTGTATGGCCGTGGCAGGCTTCTTGCTAACTGTTCTTATATCTTAAATTAATCCATTTTTATAAATCTATATCTTGCCACATGGCTCGTGGCTTACCGGCATCTTCACATGCTGCTTGTCATGGCGGCAGCTGGCAGTGTCTCCCTCCGCCTTCCTGTTCTCTCAGTTCTCCTCTCTGTTAGTCCCGCCTATACTTCCTGCCTGGCCACTGGCCAATCAGTGTTTTATTTATTGACCAATCAGAGCAATTTGACATACAGACCATCCCATAGCAGTGAACTGTAGTTGAGACATAGTTGTCTATGAATTATCACAGGTGACTACAGTGATCAGGTTTATTTTTTTCCTTTTTTATTATTAAGAAAATTTCTATTCATTTTACAAACCAACCACAGATTCCCCTCTTCTCCCTCCTCCTGCCCCCAGCCTTCACTCACCAACCCATCCCACCCCCCAATTCCCACCTCCTCCAAGTCAAGGCCTCCCATAGGGAGTCAGCAGAGCCTGATACATTCAGTTGAGGCAGGTCCAGGCCCCTCCCCCTGCACCAAGACTGTGTAAGGTATCCCACCATAGGCAACGGGTTCCAAAAAGCCAGCTCATGAACCAGGGACGGATCCCGATCACACTGCCAGGGAGTCCCCTAAACAGTTCAAGCTAAACAACTGTCTCGCCTGTATAGAGGACCTAGTTCAGCACCACGGGGGCTCCACAGCTATTGGTCCACAGTTCATGAGTTTCCACTAGTTTGGCCTGGCCGTCTCTGAACATTTTCCCATCAGGATTTTGATGTCCCTTGCTCATAGAATCCCTCCTCTCTCTCATTGGCTGGATCCCTGGAACTTGGCCTGGTACCCAGCTCTCTGAATTTGCTTCCATGAGTTACTGGATGAGGGCTTTATGATGACAGTTAGGGCATTCACCAATTTGATTACCGGAGTAGGCCAGTTCAGGCACCCTCTCTACTATTAGTGATCAGGTTTATATTGTGGTGCTCTTTGTTTAATATTTGGATTATATTTGTTCTACCTCTTCTATCTTGACAGTTTAGTCACTACTCTGACTCAAGGAAAATTGATGTAGTTGGCTCTCAAATTCAGTATTCATGAATATAGTCTTTCTAGGCTAGAGAGCTTGCATAATATAAAACTTCGATGTTTTCTTAGTGTTTCCCCACTTACTTTGATTTTATTATTGTTAACTGGTCAAAGAATGCAGATGGAACTTGGAAGTTTTGATTTCTCTTTTTTAATGTCATACAGTGTTATTATGCCACTGACCAAAAACCCTGAGTATATCTAGTTCCTTCATCTTTCTATTGAAAAAGCCAAATACAACAAGACAAGAGACAGAACCAGATCTTTGGTTGAGCTGGCCATCTTGTCAGCTACCAACTCATTTAGTTTTCAGTTTTCTAGAATTTGTCTTGTACCTCTGAACTGATGCCTTAAAGATGAACTTTACTGTAGAGGGTGGATAAGGGTCTGCTGAGAGCAGGAGAAATAGTCTTCCCTAGAGAAGAGCACACCAAATCATTATCCAACACCAATGGTCAGCCCTGAAAATGCACACACACACACAAACACACACACACACACACACACACACACACACACACACACACAACATTATACTTATCAAGCTGATTGTATATATATATATATATATATATTTAGGATAAAAAACATATATATATATCATAAATGTTGACTAGCTAGGTAATATGCAGGCAACCATAACTGCTCTTAGTTGATGAGTATAGAGGTCCTATCGTGTCCTGGATACAGTTTGTCTCCAGTCTTCCTGGATTTCTGGCTCCTACAATCTTTGGTCCTTATCTTCCTAGATGCTACCTGAGCTTTATGATATAGTAGTTCTACTTATGACTGAGCACTCCACAGATACTTGTTCTCTTCACTTTGACCAGTTGTGACTTTCTGCTTCAGTCACCAACCAATGCACAAAGGAACTTTTGGATGAGTTATCATAAACATTTTATGTATATTTTTATTAATTTTTTTCTCATCTTTGGCATTATTGACACTTGAGCATATGAGTTCTCTATTGGCTTTATGCCAGAAGAGGGCATTGAATCCCACTACAGATGGCTGTGAGCCACCATGTGGTTGTTGGGAATTGAACTCAGGACCACTGGAAGAGCAGCCAGTGCTCTTGGGTTGGATGATTTTATAGTTGGGGTTGTGCCTTCACCATTCCTTCACCTTTCCAACATCTTCTTAATCTTCCTAATCTAGAATAAAAGATATCACTTCATCATGGAATTCCAGTTATGAAAGTAAGCTTCTTGGTGCTTTGAGGCTGTGAAAGAGCACACTGTTCAAAGACATCGTGCCCGGCCGTTGGCTTTGAACTTTGATTTTGCTGTATGACTTTGAATGAGTGCTTAACCTTTAGGTACTCCAGTGAAGACATTTGTCATAAGGGTGATGTCCAAAATCACTTCTAGCAATATGAATTGTTGGCCTTTATGTGCTCAGTGCTTCCTCATATGTCATCTGGAACTTGATAGCAGTAAATAAGTGAATATGTGAATATTCTGAGTGTTCTATGAGAATGACATTGCTTTTCACTAGCATCCAACATTTCATTATATGCCTGTCATATTCAATACTGCATCACTGGAACCTATCACTCTGAGAGGAACATTTTAATCAGTCCTTATCTAATAGAAGCATGAACAAATATGATCATATTCTTAGACAATGTGATCAGTAGTAGTGAATTCCAAAGCTGTTCAAGGTAACTTTCATCCAAAAGCTACCTCCAGTGGAGAATGCCTGTTAGTGAACTCCATCTCATGCCATAGGATTATAACATGCATTCCTTACAAGAGCAAGCAAATCAGGTATTGAAGTAGCACTTTTGTGTACAAATTCCACCTGCCAGCCTCCTACAATAAGCTGTGGTTGATCAGAAACAATCCCTTGATTTTAAGAAGCACCTTTCTTAGGAACTAGTTAGAGTCTGGTTCCTTTCAAGTCCAGGTAACACAGAAATCTACACCCAGGCTTTAGCATGAGAAAGACTTAGGCTTACTAGGTATGCGTGTTTTAGGATGTCTCATCCCTTGTGAGTTCCAGTGTTTTCAGCTGTCTACTAGGGATCAATCACACTTGCCTCATTGACTTGACAAATATAAAGGAAAGAAGACTCTGTAGCTGTCACTGTCCATTCTTTTTAAGTAATTGGACTGAGTTTTACTTTATGTACAGATAGACTCATCATTAAGATTTACATACAGCCAACATTTTCAAACTGTACTTAATTTGACATAAAGCACATTTGCTTTCCTTATAAAGGAATCCTGCTACCCATTTGAAATAGATGTAAGATGTTTTGTCTTGTTAGAGATTCAAGGTTTCATACAGCATCAACTCTGTGTTTTCCCTTAACAGAACATCAGTTTCGATTTGAGTTCATTTTAAATTGAGGTAAGTATGACCTCTTGGCCTCTCAGTGATATCTTGTCTTCTTCAGAGTTTTCTTTGTATATATCAAAGTCAGTACATTACAGTGTTGACAATCACTAGAAACAGACTACATGGGCTCATGCCTAAGCCTGGTCATTCCTCACCATGTGGCTTCGGGAATCTCTAACTCCTCATGTATTGCACTTTGCTAATATGTAAAATGAAGATAAAAGTAGTAACTATCTCAAGTTTTAGTGATAACGGAAAGACTCACATCTGTGACTGCCTTGCATATGATAAAGAATAAAGAAAACTCATTTATTTTTGGAACCTACCCTGGAATTTTTGCTTATAAATTGTTGTAGCAGAGCTGGCAGGGGGCATGCAGAATCCTGGGCTTTGGCAGTGTCTACCCCTTTATTTTTTCAATTTTTCTCAGAACACGGTTCACGAAACAGTTGTTTAAATAGGGCTCTCTGTGGTGTTTTGAGATTCTCTGGTATATATTTGATTCTATTGCTCATCCTAAGTACTTGCAATGCTCTTAGATAGCTTCACAGTTGAATTTTTTCTCTCATCTGTTGTGGAGTTCACTAAAGATAGTGTATAGCTATAAATAAGCCTAACCATGTAGCTGTAACCATGGCAACCACCAGCCTTCAAAAGGGAAGAGTGGGGCTCGCGAGGCTAGTCTCAACTTTACAATAGCCCAATATGTCCGCTTTCAAGTTTGACAGCTCTGAATTGTGCTTTGCACACAACACAGCCATTCATTGCTCTCCACGAATTGCCTCTCACTGACTTCAATCTCACAGAATTCATTTCTGACTTCCACACATCTCTTGAAAGTACTGTTCTAGATTCTGTGCAGGATTTAAAAGAGTCACTTAAGCCAAGTCTTTTCACTGCTAACACACAGTGGGGCCTTCCTAACATCTCTATTTCTCAGGTTACTTACTCTTTGCTCAGAATTCTTCTGCAGCTCCCCAGTGGATATAGACCCTGACTCTTGTTTACCTTTCAGATTTATTTCTTACCATCCTTCCATGGTAGCCTAAGTTCATGGCTACTAATATTTCTAAAAATTACGTGTTCTCTGTTTCTGTCCTTTTTCTGAAATTCTCTCCATGCTCTCTTATTCTCCCTCTAAGCTTTTAACTTTCCTCCAGTCTCAACTCAGTTGCTTTCCCTGCAAATTTTCCTGTTCTGGTATGGTTTTAAGAGTAATTTAATTTATTTAGAAGCTAATCACTTCTCGCAGTGTTTCGTGAATGACTAAGTGAAGTGAAATGTTCACTTCACTGGGTAATAGAAAATAAAAGACAAAACACAAAGCAAGACATGAAAACAGCAATTCCTTACCTGAAAGAATAGATATGACAAATGACACTTAGCTCAGCGTCCCAGGGCTCAGCATAGAGATGACCAGGATTTCACTTTCTCATGTGAATGAACCAGGTTCCTGAGGATAGTAAGTGCAGATATTTGGCAAAGGTGGGTGGCACTGATGTGACAGACACCCAGAAAGTAGACTTGAAAGTTCTCTTTGACTGTTGTGGGAATTCATTCCACCAACGGCTTTGGGGGTAAAAACCCTAGGGTGTGATTTTCTGTCTGCGTACGTGACCCCTTAAGAGTGGAGGGAGTCAAGTCGTGTGATCTCTCTTGGGGTGATCGGAGACCAGATGGCTGGATCCATTTGCTCCCGGGCAGAATGGAGGTCAACGTTCAATTGGTGGAACAATAAATTTAGACTCAGGAATCTCCTTTGGAAAAGAAAAAAGGGGACAGATGGGATAGGATAACAAGGTAGACTATTGTATCTACTTGTAAACTAATTTAGTAACTATCAGTTTTAGATAATTTGCATTATTAGATTCTTGCATATGATACAAATGCAAAATTATTTTTCTACTTCTATTTAAGATAAATTATTGATGCAAATATGAAACCATACTTGTAATATTGTACATATGTTTCTACTCCTGCTTTAAAAAATTTGTATATTGATACAAATGTAAAATTATATTTGTCATATTGTATGTATGTTCTACTTAAGATTTTGTATATTGATATATATTAAGGATATTGTTGTCATATTGCACTATACATTTCTACCTCTGATTAAGATATTTTTGTCTATTATCACAAATTCAATTGTCCTTTACTGTACATCTGCTTATAAATTGTTTATTTTTATAATGCAAGTCTTTAGTCTTTAAGCTATATAGGTTGATAAATATTACAGGTTAATAGTCACCCATGCTTGTCATACTTATAGTCATGTTAATCAGGTTTTCCAGATATACAGAAATATATGTTAGATGGACAGGTAATCTTCAAACACTTCATAGACCAAGAGGCTATGGCATTTAAATGTTTTAATAACTTAGAATTACGTTGACATGAGACATGATTGCTCCTGCTAGCACTGATCCACTCCTGATAAGATTTTGGGCATCAAAGACATTCCTTATGGAATTTGTCTTCTTCTTGGCATAAATGGCCTGTTGGACAAAGAACTGCCCTTGCCTCAAGTGCTGACAGTAAGTATGCTGTCCAATCCAGACAAGCAGGACTGCTAAACCCTACCAAGACAGGGTAGGACAGTCTTTCAAATTTTCCTGCTTCTGAAAATGGTCTGTCAGATATTCTAGGTTTGTAGCCAAAAGTGGATGCCCCAACATTGCAGAGAAACATTGTCTCTGCTGTTTCTTGCATGTTTCAGAAGTTGCTTGCTTGTACTTCCTACTTATCTCAGGTAATACTATTTTCCTTCTCAGGTCTTTGATGGGGTTGAAGGCTAGATAGTTATAGTTATAATACTCTCATATCTTAGCTAAGAGCATTATCAGGTACAAGATTTAGATACTTCAGGATAGGTTATGTTATCACCCTTTCTTTCTCCTGGATAATGCTTGATAATTGTTCTTATTATATATAGTTTTATATTAGGTTTAGAACCTTCTTATTTAGAAAAAAAGGGAAAGTGTTGTGGGAATTCGTTTCACCAGTGGCTTTGGGGGTACAAACTCTAGGGCGTGGCTTTCTGTCTACACACATAACCCTTTAAGAGCAGAGGGAGTCATGTGCTCTCTCTTGGGGTGATCAGAGACTGGATAGCCAGATCCATTCTCTCAGAACAGAGTTCAACAACTGCTGTTTACTTGGTTCTGTATCTGTGAGTGTATTTTCCCCCATTTTATATCTTAATAAATTCTTGATACCCTTTTAATAGACTCTTGTGACTTCCCTTACAAGGTTGTGTTGGATAGTTTTATGTCAACTTGACACAAGCTGAAGTCATCTGAGAGGAGGGAACCTCAATTGAGAAAATGTCTCCATAAGATCAGGCTGCTCATGCACTAAGGACAGGTCCCGGTCCCACTGCCTGGGGGTCTCCCAAACAGTTCAAGCTAATCGATTGTCTCACTTATCCAGAGGGCCTGATCCAGTTGGGGGCTCCTCAGCTATTGGTTCATAGTTCATATGTTTCCACTAGTTTGGCTATTTGTTCCTGTGCCATGACTGATATGTAAAATTAAATTAAATTATAAAATTAAAAAAATAATGAAAAAAAGATCAGGCTATAGGCAAACATATAGGGCATTTTCTCAATTAGTGATTAATGGGGGAGGACCCAACTCATTGTAGGTGGTACCATCCCTGGGTGGTCCTGTGTTCCATGAGAAATCAGATTGAGTAAGCCATCATGAGCAAGCCAGTAAGCAGCACTCCTCCATGGTCTCAGGCTCCTTCCCTTTTTGTGTTCCTGTCCTAACTTCCTTTGTTGATCAACAGTGTTGTGGAAGTGTAAGCCAAACAAATCCTTTCCTCCCCATCTTGCTTTTTCATCATTGCAACAGTAGACTCTCTAACTAAGACAGGGGGAGATAAAGAGATATGGAAACCACAAGGCCCAAATGATTGGGGAGAATATGACATCACCAATTCACACAGGAATTAGAGGAGGAATATATCTGGAAGATGGAATTAGGCTTAATTTTCTTCTGCTGGGTAGTTGGTGTATGACTGGAACATACATGTGCTTAGAATATGGGTGGAAATTCCCACTTAGACTGCAGGAGGAAGTCATAACTGGGAATGTAGATTGGAAAATTGTCAAGATATAAATGGAAATTTACAGTAATGTTGTGATAAACAGAACTGCTCACAGAAGAGTATAAGTTGAAAAGACATAATCATATTTAATGGGGATGAAGAATTCAGAGAAGGAGGCCATGGAGGTGTCCCAGCTGGACATTGAAGGTAAGGTTAGAAACCAGGTGCAGAACCCAGCTTGTGTAAATGAAAGGTTTCTTCTTTCAAGCCAGGCAGAAAAGAGAGTGGAAAACACAACCTTTCTCTTCTCTGAACAAAACAGGAGTTAAAGACGTCTGTGGAGATGCAGAGGGTGGGGCAAGTTTGCCACCTTAAGCCTGAAGTTGGTACTTCTTTGTCAGAAATGGTCTGAGGAGGGATGCTCTCAGGAGAACTGAGTTCTGGCAGTGTATGTTGAGTCATGTGGTGTCCATCTCTGCATGTAGGTATTTCCTTCAGTGGGATTTAGTATTTAAGAACAAAGGTGAAATGAGTTTCCCTTACCTTCCTTGCTTCTTGCTCCATCCAGTCACCATGTCCTCTGTGCTCCTTGAACACATCTCAAACACTAGCTCTAAAGTACATCTTGACTTCCTTCTGTAGGACTTCTCTTCCTCCTGCATGTCCAGCTTCCCATCTTTGCTCATATCTGATATGTGGCTCTTCCAATGCTATTTACTTTCCCCATCCTCTTCAACAGTACAACATCAGCCCTCCGTATTTCTGATTTCCCACATCTTTTGGTCCTGGCACTTACTTCACAATGTAGTAAATAACTTTCTTGTTTATAATATTCGTTGTTAATTTCCCTCAGCTGAGATATAGCTTCAAATAGAATGAGGGTCTCTGTTCTGTTTTCTACCTTTTCCTTTTTTTGAGACAGGGTCTTGCTATGTAGTCTAACCTCTCTTTGAACCTATGGTCCTCTTGCCTCACAGTCCCAGGTGCTGGGATTAGAAATCTGTGCCATCATGCTCAGATCTTTATTCTGCTATGATATATCCTCAGTAACCCTGACAATACTTGTATATAGTCCATATTTATTGAGCAAAATCAAGGTCACTGAAGACATGTGAATAGGAGTGAAGAATGTATATAGATAATTAGTTTTGCCAAACCAGGAACAGAAAACTCATATGAAAACTGCACTTTTCACTGTTACTTTTCTGATTTAATTTGAATTTTTTAGGTTATAAAATAAAATTATCCCCTTCCTCTTCATACACCTACTCCTTCATCTTTCTCCATATATAGATGTAGTTATAACCTACTCTGCTAGATCACTCACTCCTATCTAAGAATAAAATCAGTTCCATATAATTATTTCTCATATTTAGAATCTTGGATTCTAAAATCTCATCTGTCTGTCTATCTATCTATTTATCTATCTATCTATCTATCTACCCACCTGTCTATCTATCTATCTATCTATCTATCTATCTATCTATCTATCTACCCACCTGTCTATCTATCTATCTATCTATCTATCTATCTATCTATCTATCTATCT
>CABHPQ010157303.1:0-20652 GCA_902168405.1 Peromyscus aztecus | reverse complement strand
TCTATCTATCTATCTATCTATCTATCTATCTATCTATCTATCTATCTATCTATCTACCTGTGTATCTGTGTATCTGTTTGTCGGTCTATTGGAGCTTATTCTCCAGAAGAGTTAATTTTAGTTGCCCAGAAGTAATTTTTTGGAGGGTGTATTTACTTTCATTTAGGTGTGGTACTAGACAAAGAGACCAGGCTATGGTGGTATTGTGTTCCCCAAAATATTGTGCACCCTAATAAACTTATCTGGGGTCAGAGACAGAACAGCCACTAGATACAAAGGCTAGAAAATGGTGGCACTCACACCTTTAATCCTAGCACTCCAGAGGTAGAAATCCCTCTGGATCTCTGTGAGTTCAAGGCCACATTGAAAACGGCCAGGCATGGTGACACACGCCTTTAATCCCAGAAAGCGAGCCTTTAATCCCAGGGAGTGAGGCAAAAAGCAGAAAGGTATATAAGGTGTGAGGACCAGAAACTAGAAGCATTTGGCTGGTTAAGCTTTCAGGCTTCTAGCAGCACAGTTCAGCTGAGAGTCATTTGGATATGAAGACATTCCTCAGAGGCTTCCAGTCTGAGGAAACAAGACCAGCTGAGAAGTTGGCCAGGTGAGGTTAGCTGTGGCTTGTTCTCTCTCTCTGGCCATTCAGCATTTCACCCCAATAACTGGCCCCGGGTTTGATTTTATTAATAAGAACTTTTAAGATTCCTGCTACACCAGGCTGTTGTCCAACTAGAAGCCTCCTGCACTACTTAGAGGTGAAATGGCCCATTTCTAAGTCCCTTCTCCATAGAGTGCTGTTACCTAACACAGAAAGGGATTCTTGGTTTTGTCCAACAAATTCTAGCTAATTAGGTAACTAGATCCATTTGTAAGAATCAATGTACTAGTTTAATGTTTCTGAAAGTTATTGTACACATTTGCCTAAAGATAGCCTTTGGGTGGTTTAGGAGCTATTATTTGCTTCCCATTATGTTTGAAAATAGTGACAGTGATAAAAGTAGCTTTTAAATAAACCAAGATTCTTTATTATTATTATTATTATTTAATTACATTATTATTATTGGTGTTTATGTGGGTGCATATATGTGAGCTTGAGAACACACGGGTGTGGACACCATAAAGCACACACAGGGAGGTCAGAAGACAGCTTTTGGGAGTAGGAACTGTCCTTTCATCTTGTTGAAGCAGTCTTCTCTTACTGTTTCTCCCATTCTGTGGACCTGAGGCTAGCTGGCCCCCAAGCTCCTGGAAGGAGAATTATCTTGCATCTGCCTCTCACCTTGCTGTAGGGATGCTAGAATTACAGATGTGCATCTTTGTTTCAGCTATATATTTGGACTACAGGGACAAACTCAGGTTGCCAGGCTTGCAGGGCAAGTGCTTTTATGTGCAGAATCATCTTGCCACCCCTAAATCAGATTTCTAACAAGTTAGAGAGATCAATGACCTTGAGTCAGATTGAGAGCTGGGCCTCTGCTCATAGGAATAAATCAGAGTTACTGCCCAGGTGCAGTGGACTATCCTTTCTTACATCAGGTCTGGTGTGTGTGTTCCCTTTGCCGACTTCAAATTCGCCCTACTTGTCGTACCACAGAGACTCTCTCAGCTCTCCTCTCCTGCCTGCATTCTTTATAAACCTTCAGCAGAGGTCAGTGGAAAAGACCCTGTGGATGGGCAGAGACTTGTCTTCTTTCTGAGGATCCCAGACATTCCAAACTGCCTCACAGACCAAGATATTTAGCTATTTAGCGTTTCATGTAATTCTCAGGGGCTATCTTTTTGCCCATCCCTATGATGGCTACCTCCTTTCTCCTGTCCCCCAACCAAACACCAAACAGTTTGGCAACCATTTCTCCTTGAATACATGGTATTTGAGCTTGGCAAGTCTATTAGTTATTTTGCATCATGGTAATAAAATACCAGACAGAGTAACTCAAAAGGAGGAAGAATTATTTTGGCCATAGTTCCTAGAAGAGTTGAGTTCAGGGTTGCCTTGTCACATGCACTTGGAGAGAGAGTAGAGGACAGCCGTTCATATGATGAGGAACCAGGAAACAGAGGGAACCTATCCTCAGTGACCTACCTTCTCCAATTAGTCTCCACAATCTAAGGCTTCCAGAATCTTCCAAAAATAGCACCACTGGCTTGAGCAAACAGGAGCCAATGGAGGACATTTATTACCCAAATCATAACGGTATGTTAGCTTGTGACCCTTGAGGCGTTTTAAACATTTGTATAGTCTCCCTGGTATGTTTTCATTTATAGGGTAAGAATTACTGTCTCTACCGACTTTCTATATTCTTAGTGGATGATATTTTCATTATCTGGAAGGGCTATTGGGTTCTATCTTCAATGTGTTTAATTATTTCTAAATCCCCTGGTCTTCTTCCCACATTTAAAAGTCATTCTTCATTTAAGCATATAAAATAGTTCTTTATCTTCTATGTCTAGCAATGTCATTACTTAGAATTTTGTATCTAATTCTGCTGGCTACTGCATTTCATTTTTCCCAGTGATTGGTTTTTGTGCCTAGTGTGTTTTGGGATTTTTGCCTGTGAGCTCACATTCTTCTGAACTTTATCTGTGGGAATTCTTTGAATCTGGCTTGAAATTTCATTCCTTTAGAGAATAATTTGTGTGAATTGTTGCAGGCTAACTAGCTCAACAGTCAACTACTTCGTATTAAGTTGTACCGCTCAAGTTTTTCAGATTCCCTGGAAACATGAAGGGTAAGTTGTCCTTACAAATTCTCTGAGATGGTATATTTTTCCTCTAATGTGCACAGTGAAAAACCAAATTGATTAATGAATAATGCCATTTGATAAGGTGAGCTAACGTGACATTCACCATTATTCCTAGTGTATCTTAGTTGTAGGTCTGGCACGGTTGGGGACAGTAAGAGTGGGCAGATGGGCAGGGATTTGTCTATCTTAAACCTTCCAATGGCTGGCATTTTTTGTCTCTTCCATGCCTCCTGTAGCCTTAAAAAAGAAAGGTAAATTTCTCCACAAGAACTTAGAAAATAGTTATGACTTTACTTCCTTCTTAAAAGGATTCCTTTGTGTCTTTGTTTAACTACCATAGATTAATTTTGTACCTACCATTCAATAAATTAATTTTTTAATCAAAACATCTTCATTAATAGACTAAAAAGAGCAAAACATACTCTTCGCTAGTTTTTAATTGACAAAGAAAAGAAAAATTAAACGTTCTTATCATGTACATGTTCTGATACGTGTATCCATTGTGGAATGGCTAATTTGAGCCAGTTAGCATGTCTATAACCTCACTATTTCCTGTATTTGAGGACACTTAAAATTCACTCTCTGTTTCCAAGAGTGTGACGTGTTAGTTTAGAGTCACTATGTTGAACATTAGATTTTTTTGAATTTATTCCTTCTAGCAGAAGTTTTGTGTCATCTGCTAAACATCTGCTTGACTAGTCTCCTCCCCAGCTTTCAGTCACCACTAATCCACTACTAGCTGTGTGAACTTGATTCATTTTGCTTTTCCTATAAGTGAGAACACATGGCTTTTGTCTTTTGTTGTCTGGTTTATTTAGCTTGGTATAATACGATTCAGGATCATACACGTTGTTGCAAGTGACAAGACTTCCTCTTTGCAAGTGGCCCATCATTATTCTATTCTATTTAGTTATCTGAGTCAGGACACACAGAAGAGTTGATTGCATATCTTTGCCTTTGTGACTAGAGCTACAATGAATTGAAAGCACAGATGTGTTTTGTTAAGTCAAGTTCACTAACTTTTTGAATATAGAATCAATAGGCATTGCTGGATCATATGGAAGTTCTGTATTCTGATTTTCTGAGGAACCCCACATGTTTTCCATAATGGCTGCACAATTTACATTCCTACCAACTTTGTGCAGTGTTCCCTTTTCTACACATCCTTGCCAACACTCCTTGTCCTTTTGAAGGTTATCATCCTAACAGGTGTGAGGAGATAGCTCATTGAGCTTTAATTAACATTTTAATAGTTAATTGACTTTTTTTTCAAGACAGGGTTTCTCTGTGTAGCCCTAGCTATCCTGAAACTCTCTCTGTAGAACAGACTGGCCTCAATCTGTTATTTAACACAATCTCATTATTTGTCTTTTTTTTTGAGAAATATCTATTTATGTCAATTTTTATTTAGGTTCTTTGTTTTCTTTGTATCTAGTTAATTTTTTTTTATAAATAATGGATAATGACTCCTTATTAAATTTTGGCCTGCAAGTATATTCTCTCAATCTGCAGGTTTTGATTTTACCCTTCTGATGTGTTATTCAGATGTTTGTAGGTTGGTATAATCCTATTTCCTTATTTTCACTTATGTTTCCTCTACCTTTGGGATTATATAAAAAAGACTGCTATTTGTTCAGGTTCTTGTATTAATTAAATTTATTCTTAGGAAATTTCACAAATGTTTACAATGCATTTTACAATACCTCCCATCCTGTACCATTTCTCCCCACCTCTGTTTACCTCCTCTCCTCAAAAATCTCTCTTTCATAGTCCTGTCTATGTTTTGTTTTCTGACCCTTTGAGTTTATCCAAGGCCATCTTTGTGACTGTGGGTTTGGAGCTATCCACTGAAGCCTGGTGAGCTCAGCAATGATTCTCTGTCCTCCAGAATTTATCCCAGATCTTTTATCCTGACTAATGTTATGTAGCTTCCCTATGTGTTTTCTTCTGTTAGTTTAA
Source organism: Peromyscus aztecus (assembly GCA_902168405.1). Lineage (NCBI taxonomy): Eukaryota > Metazoa > Chordata > Mammalia > Rodentia > Cricetidae > Peromyscus > Peromyscus aztecus. The sequence continues at coordinate 15,949 of CABHPQ010157303.1, read as the reverse complement.
TAATTTTTGATCTTTTAAAGGCATTTATTTCATTGTTTGAGGATTCCATGCACAAGAACTATATTTACATCATTTCCATCTGCCCTCTTCCCCCTTCAACTCCTCTGTGTCCCATTCAAACCCTCTCTCAAATTCATGACATTTTCTTTAATTATTACCGAGTCTTAGTGTTGCTCATATGTATATATGTTTAGAGCTGACCACTTTGGACTGGATAACCCATGGGGAGGGGTCTCATCCCTATAGACAACTGATTCTCCCTTTCTCTGAATCTGTTAATTGCTTGTGAAGTTTCCAAGTCCACACTGGCATGTCAACTGGTGCTACTATTGCACAGGGTTTGTTTAGAAAGGCCTACTGTTTCATGGGTACCACCTCCCTGTCCCACGGAGAAAACACTGTCTCACAGTTGGTGTCCTGAACCTCTGGATCTTACAGTCTTCTAGTCTACTCTTCCTCACTGTTCCCTGGGCCTTAGATGCAAAGGTTGCGTTGTAGATGTACCAGTTATACAGTATTGATTCTTCCAACCCACAAACATATGCTCTCTATTTCTTTCTGTCTTCCTTTGTTTCCACCAGTGTTCTGTGGTTTTCAGTGTAGATGTCTTTCATCTCTTTAGTTAAGTGTATTCCTGGGTATTTTATTCCTTCTGTAGCTATAGTGAATAGGTGTTTCCTTGATTACTTTTTACATATTTGTTGCAAGAACACAATAATGCTATGATTTCTGTATTTTGGTTTTGTGTCCTGCAACTTTATTTGTTCTCACAAATTAACTTATTAGTTCTATCTGTTTTTTGGTAGAATCTTTATAGAATTTACAATTTATAAGGTCATTCATCTACAAATAGGGACAGTTAAACTTACTCCTTTCCAATACTGATGCCTTACATTTCTTTCATCTGGCCTATTGCTGTGGCTGAGACTGTCAACACTGTATGGAACAGATGTTTTGAAAGTGAGCATCCTTGTTTTGTTCTAGACACAAGTGGAAAAATTTTAAACTTTTCACCATGGAGAATGATAACGTCTCTAGTTTTGCTGTTTGTATTCGTGTATGCAATACGCTAACTAAAAGTTAGCATTTAATTATGAGGGTTCCTTTTAGTGTTTCACACATCCACAAACAGAATTACCATTAAAAATTCTTTATACTTAATTAATGAGGTCTCAGAAGAGAGGAGAAATATTTTGCATTTTCAGGTCATACTGTTTAACTTCAGAAATTAAAGACACCTTTTCAAAGAATCCAAAGTCATTCAAATGTCTGCTTAAAGAATTATTTAGGATCAAGTAATGTTATTTACAGTAACTCCTTAATTGCTTGTTCTTAAGGTATCTCTCCCTATAGGCCCATATTTTGTTTCTAATTGTAAGTGTGTGACTAATTAGTGTATCCAGGGCCTTTTATCACTCAAGTTACTGTTTTCATGAAACAGTAATTAGTAAAGAGAAAGTCATCTTAATATGTGTATTTACCTAAATTCCAAACTCATGATTATACAGATCTGGAATGGTTTATCCTTAAATGAAAAGGACCTTAACATTCCTGTTCCCTCTTCTTCGAATGATCCTAGACTTCCCCATCCACCTAATTTGTCACTTGAGTTACACTGGAGAACTTAACTCTGCAGAAAGTGATCTGGGTGACAATTCTATCAAGGATAGTGTAAGTTGGCACCAGCCTAGATGCCCAGGAAGTTAATTTAGAGTGAAAAGGTTGGAATTATGGCTTAATTCTCTTGTGTGACCTCTCATGAGAAGAGCCCCTAAACAGCTCTGTTCCACATGTCATTCCTGAGGGGACTCCAGCTGTCTCGATTGTAAAAGAGGAAGAAGCCTGGCTTATTACAGCAGGATGACATCCAAGTGAAGTCCCTTTATTGTGACGTCCGTGGCATTCCCATGTTGTGTGCATTCCATCTCTCAGAGCGATTGAAAATATGCAAAAGTTCAGTGAAGAGGATATGATTTATGAGAGAAGCTGTGGTTCTAGAAATGTCACTAGTTTCCAGGGCTTAAGTAGGGTTTTCTTGATTGAAGGAAATAATTTCCAAATGTGATTTCTCTCTTCTACTGTCACCTTTCCCCTCTGTCCTCACTCTGTGTGGAGTGAAAAACCTAACTCCAAAGGGCAGTGAATCCCTGGAGTTCTACTCACATGTAAATGATTAGTAGGTCTGTCTTAAATGTTTCATGTTCAAGTATGCTGGAATAACAGCTTTGGTCTGGAAGTACTGTGGAGAATCATCTCAGAATTAAATTAACATTGAATAATATGTTAATTTTCTGGGAAGACATGCGAGGTCTTCAGATCATTTTAGTAGACCCTACACCATTTACTATGCTTTATTGTATCTATCAGCCCAGAGATTCAGCTTTTCTAAACTATAAATCAGATTTTTTTTCATGTCCATACTTAAAATTCTAAAAGGCTTTCTATTACATGAGGGAATAAGTGACAGATTTTCTTTTGTGTGTGTATGGGAGTGTGGCGAGAATGCGTGTGTGTGCTCCCATGTGTGTAGGCGTACCTGCATCTGTGTGTGAGAGCATGTGGAAGCCCAAAGTTGGCAATGAGAGTCTTGCTGCATCTCTTGTCTAACCTGGACCATCTTGACTCTGACTAGTGGAGCTGGCCAGTTCTTCCTGGGGATTCCTGGCCCTGCTTCCAGAGCTCTGGGATTATAGGAGGCCACCATGCTGTGCCTGGCTTTTATGTGCATGCCAAGGATCCAAATTCTGATCCATGCTTGAGCAGCAAACTCTGCATCCTCACACATCTCATTAGACTATGATGTAATTCAAGGCTTCAAAGCGTTTTTTTTTTTTTTTTTTTTTTTCGAGACAGGATTTCTCTGTGTAGTTTTCTCTGTGTAGTTTTGCGCCTTTCCTGGAACTTGCTTGGGAGACCAGGCTGGCCTCGAACTCACAGAGATCCGCCTGCCTCTGCCTCCCGAGTGCTGGGATTAAAGGTGTGCGCCACCACTGCCCAGCAGAACTTTTTTTTTTCCAGATCTATGGATCGGGCAGACAGTGGGGACTTGAACCCGGGACCTCTGGAAGGACAGGCAGCGCTCCTAACCTCTGTGCCACCGCTCCGGCTCGCCCCACAAAGCGTTTTGTCCAGCTCCACTGCCCATCCTCTTCTAACACACTATGTTTCCTACTGAAGAAGCTCTTCTTAGTTCCTCCATGATCAACCCGTCACCTTACTTTTCAAGACTAGAATAAGCAGATGGTTGTCACATTGACTGTGTCCAGGTAAGGTAACAAAGATAAACAGCAATTTCTAGCTATTATGCTCATAGACTGTGATTTATTTAGGCTGACATGGGGCTTGGATATTAATAGTTTTAAAGACTTCTGGGTAAGTTTAACACATACTTCAGTAGAATCATTTATATGTTGGTTAAGAGCTCACACTCAACTCAGACACTGCATGATTTCTTAATTGCGCTGGGTTACGCTTCCTGTTGTTTGACTTTGTCGTCTCAATTTTCTCATCAGCGAATTTAAGGAAATGATCATAATTAGTGTTGTTATAAACATTAGCTTAGAATATGCAGGTAAAGACTTAAGTATAAAACTTGTCAAAATAAATATAAATAAATAAAATTTCCAATTCCCATAGAATTAATTATTTCCTCTGGGTTCTGACCATTATGGTCATTTTCCTAAATTACAAATTATCACAATTATATCACATTGTACTATGTTTCTTGAAGATATTTGTGTGTTTCCTAGTTCAAAGATGTCACTATATATAGAAACAGCAGGTTGTTCTTACAATGTGTACATTGTGCTTTTTTCTATGGGAAATAGATGACAATTCTTATTTGCTAGCCTTGGAGTATTAGTATTTATGATCCAAAGTAGAAAAATTGTGTTTACTAATTATAAAATTGATTCAATGTTAGACTATACTTATCTTTTTGTTGTTTTATGTCAAAATCCTCCAGATTCTGTTACATGTCTATGACTTCATATGCTAAAATTATTTTCTATAAAATATTTGAATCTTCCTTGGTGAAACACCACATGTATCATCTTTGCATTTTGTTATTCTTAAATCTTCTGCAACAGTTTTGAGCAGAGGGGCTGACTATGAGAAGGAACAAACCCAATCACCAAATGAAAGGTGGGAATATATGTGAGGGGTCAAGTTTGTTATCCAGGCCAAATCAGGACCAGAAAGAGGAGAGGAAAAGACAACAACATGAAACAGCCAGCCGTGGAGAAGTAGTGTAGCACGAATCTTAAAAGGTCTTATTAATAAAATCAAACCCAGAGCCAGGTATTGGGGTGAACGCTGAAAGATCAGAGAATCAGAACAAGCCACAGCTAACCTCACCCGGCCAACTTCTCAGCCGATCCTGTTTCCTCAGACTGGAAGCCTCTGAGTTCTCATCTGAATGGATCTCAGCTGAACTGCTGCTAAAAGCCTAAAAGATTAACCAGCCTAGTTCTGGATCCTCACGCCTTATATACCTTTTCTGCTTCCTGCCATCACTTCCTGTGATTAAAGGCATGTGTCACCATGTGGCTTTGAACTCACAGAGATCCGGATAGATCTCTGCCTCCAGAATGCTAGGATTAAAGGTGTGTGTGCCACCATTTTCTGGCCTCTATATCTAGTGGCTGTTCTGTTCTCTGACTCCAGATAAATTTATTAAGGTGAACAATATATTGGTGCCACAATATCACCACAAAGTAGTGCCTGGACAGATGACAAAGCCTGAGGAGTCGCAACCCTTCCTCCTATCATATTTTATATTACATGTTATAGAGAACACACATGGTCATTATTTTACTGGAGAGATGATAGTGTATACATACATAGTACCTACATACATATAGCCACTCCTCATTTTTTAATTTCTTATTTCTGAAGCCAATCTCCATTATTCTGTCCCTTAGGGAAATCAGATATTTAGATAAACATGTGTAAAACTCCAAGTGAATATTGAGTAGAGGTGCGTGCCCTACTTGCAGATTGTCCAACAACTCACAGGCAGACTGCCACATGTTTTATGCTTTGTAAAAGGATCTCTGTTGGCAGACTAAAACCCTGTGAGAGCTGCCATGAGCCCTGTTCATATCCTCGAAAAAATTCAGAGAAGATAAACCTTCACCCAGGTCTTCACAAAGAAGCTTAAACTTAAATTCATTCCTATTGACCATGAAAGATGATGCTTGCTTTTAAAACCTCCTCAATATCCTTGAGATGAAATCACAGGGACTCCATCAGGAGTCAAGGTTTGAACTAAATCCAATAGTGGGACAACTCCAAATGATGTGCATGGGGCTCATTTCCTTGAGGTTCTGTATTATCTAAGAAAGAGATATTTGTTTAGGAATTTGCCTTAGGGAAGTTGTGGGTATGTGAGTTTTGATAACTTCTTAACTTCTAAGGCTTAATTCTTTTTCTCACATGATGATTTACTCATTCACAAAATAACTCTAAGGTGATAGGATAAACCATTAAAAATATGGGCCTTAAAAATAAACAGGGTTCAAAATTTCTACTGTACCCTGAATTAGGTGTGGGATTGGGCACAGTGTTTGGTCTTTCTGGATCTACTTGAATTTTGACAACTTCACAAAAGGGTAATAATTCCTCTCTCCTGAATGAGTTATCCTGAGTGATTGAGATTAAGGATTGTGAAAAAGCTGTTTAGAAATGTTGGCTGTTGTTAGACAACTACTCTTAATACACAGTAGAAAATGTCATTCTTCCAAAACATGCCAGATGTTATTCTTGGTTGTGTTTCAAAAACCATTCAATGTGTTGCATCCTTCTGGGTGATTGCTTTATAAGCCAGGTGTGAAAAGGAAGTACTTTCCCAGGGAATTTTAACAATATTATCAGCCAGTTCACAAAATTTTAATACCAACCCAAGAGCCCATATGGACCTGGCATCCACCTGCTGTTTGAGTAAATCATGACTCAATTCCTCTTTGAGGTTAAACAAAATAGACAATGGTATCCGCCATTGTTGCTCACGGACAATCTGAATGTTCCCTGTATAGTACAAAGTATCTCATTTGATTTTCTCTACACTTAAATGTGAAATAGTCTGGGTGGAATTTCCATGCTTTCTATTTTATTTTTTATTTAAAAGTAACTTACATATTTATTTTAAAAATCTCTCTTTCTCTGTGTGTGAAAAAGTGTGTGTGTGTGTGTGTGTGTGTGTGTGTGTGTGTATGTGTGTGTGTGTGTGTGTGTGTGTGTGTGTGTGTGTGTGTTGTGCCACAGCATGCTTGTGGAGGTCAGAGAACAATTTACAGGAGTCAATTCTTTCCTGCTGTGCAGCTTCTGGGGATTTAACTCAGGCTATAAAGCTGGCACAGCAAATACTTTACCTGCTGAGCCATCTCACTGTACCCATGCTCTAAAATGTCTAATTGTAAAAATCTTCAGTGGTTTATCTGGGTCCCCAACTTCTCCCTTCTTCCCTTTTCTGGTTGTTAAAGCACCTGCTTGAGGTCATACTGCATTTTCAGATGTGGACAAATGTCAGTTCCTAGTGTGAGGTCCAGACCCATCAGACCAGCCTTGGGAGGAGCTTGACCAATGGAAAAACTGACAGCGAACTGTCTTGCTTGTGGAAGATGCATCTCCACTAGAGCTGTATTCTAAGCAAACCCACTTCTCACTGGCATGCCATGTCCCTGCAAAGCTGTGACCATCAGAATGCTGATACTGCCATGTAGCATATCTTCCATTGGTCCTGAATCTCTCAAGCTTAGCATAGAACTTGATTTTTGTTCTGCTTTTTAGAGTATCCAGATGAAACCCCACAGTTCACTACACTTCTCTATTTCATGCTCAGACTGTTCCTCTTCTCTCCATTTCTCTTTTTATTGTACCATTCCAAGGATTGAACCTAGGACCTTGTGCCTACTAGCCAAGTACTCAACTGCTAAGCTTTATCTACAGCCCTCTCCACTGCTTTTAATGATTAAGTTTAATTGAGACATTTCTGCTGCCATGGTAGGGTCGCACTTACTGTTGTTAAAACAGATTACTCTATTTTGCATGTGTGTAAGAGTGAGCAAATCTCTTTCAACAGACTGTAATTTCCTTGAATACAGGAAGGCTGTCAGTTTTCCCTCAATTCTCAACACTTAAGATGGTGCTTGCCACTTACACAGTGATCTCTGAATTTATTTAAGAGATAAATGGGACCAGAGTTCAAGGCTTTCCTAGGTCTCTTTTGAGTATAATGGCCTAATGTTGGATATTTAGGAACTCTTTACTACTGGGAATATATTGTTATAGAGTTATCTTTAACATAAAGACCCTAGAAGCAAACAGAAAAAAAAATTGGCAGGGTAATGCTTTGCCATCCAATATGTGTTACAGGATATTCAATATGTGTTAAGGTTAGTAATATGCACTGAACATCTAGGCATTTGTTCTGGGTGTTTAGTCATACAGTATTTCTACTATTAACATTGTATTGTTGGCACAATACTGCCATTTTACATATAAAGAAATTGGGAAACCAGAGATTGAAGGAAGTTGTTGAATATTATATAACCAGGAAGAGGCTGGACGTTTACAAAGATTATCCACACAACTTTAGCACCACCCTGGTTGCTGTGATAAAATATCTCATCCAAAAGCAACCTTGGGGGTAAACAAGGGCTCAGTTTACTCTTCCAGGTCAGAGTCCATCATTGAGAGAAGTCAGGGCAGGAACTCAAGGTAGGAGCCTAAAGGTAGGCCTGCCTGCTAGTCCACACAGCATTACCTCTGACCAAAGAACTCACTTCAGACCAAAAGAACAACAGAAATGATGGAGAATGATGCTTGTTGGCTAGCAGGCAGGCATAGCGTATACTTAGTTAGCTTTTGCATACAGTTCAGGAGCACCTGTATAAGAATGGTACTGCCCACAATGGGCTGGGCCCTCACTACATCAATTAATAATCAAGACAATCCTCCATAGACATGCACTCAAGCTAATCTGATTGAGGCAATTCCTCAACCGAAAGTTCTCTTCCCAGAAAACTCTAAGATGTATCATGTTGACAGTTAAATCTAAACAAGTTACTCCTTTTTGGTATGGTTTGTGGAGGATTCTCCAGGAACAAGATACTCTGGATTACTTCTCACCTTTGTATCCCTCCACTCCCACTCTTGTTGAAACACACATTGTGTGTCACATCATTTCTGGCACCCAGGTGCTTGGTTCAAGGGAGTTACTTGTGACTCTTTTGGCTATGGTGGTGAGGGTTCAGCAGGTAATGTCTGGTGGCATAAAGAATCCCATAGTGAGGAAGATCTGATTTAGAATTTCAGCACATTAGACTTTGTCAGGCATAAGGCAAGTGTGCATTCTGACACAGAAAGGCTTCTCATTTCATTTGACATCAGTTGAAAAGCTTAGAGGATGTCTCAAACTCTCCCAATCTCCCACAGAGATAACACCACATCCTCCCTGGGGAGAACAGAAAGTTTATTTGCTGTACTTTTTGAATTTGGAAACTCAGGCATATATTCTTATAATTTGAATAGTTCAACAGAGTATTCAGACAAAAGGCCATGAAGGCTTCTCTCTCCCTGCTGTCTCTTTTAGTTATTACTGCACGAAGTTACCTTCTGGAGAAGACAGTTCTGTTCTCTTTTCGAGATAAAGACTCAAACCCTGTGAATCTGCCAAAACAAGCTATTTCATAAAACAGCTTATTCAGAAAAGAAATACATGTGGAAATTTCTTAATCTTCCACAGAGCGCACCTCCTTTATATAAAGGCATTATTAAAATGTAATAATAAGCACACGAGTGCCAACACGTTGCAACTGTGTGATCAGGAAGTGAAAACAGAGGCTTCCTCTTGGCGAGTTAGACTTCATAGCATCCTTTCAAACAGTAGTTTTTCATGTTGACCCTATTCATGACATGCCCTATCACCCCATCTTCAGCCTGGCTTCTATGTCTTGCTTTCTTTTTAAATGCAACATGAGTTAGATTGAATGTAACGGTCTCTTTGAAAGCTCCCTTTCATTTTTTGTCACTACTTTTTTTTTTTTTTTTGAAGGGATGGCATTATCCCTACCCACTGCTCGAACCCCCTGTTCTGGGTGTTTTTCTGATAGTCACCCTTCTTAAGAGCTGCCTTCTGTTGCTCTGCGAGTCTGCTTTCCTGTTCTCCAAGCCACTGTGCTCTTCTTCTCGCCTGCTCTCAAGCCACTCATAAATTGCTGCAATCTCTTAATTGACTTTCTCTTGTCTGCTTCAACCTTCACTGCTTCCTAAGTGTAGTAGTGGGGAATTTGAAACTCTCCAATTTTTGTTAACCATCCCTATCCCACTGCATATGCAGTTTCATGATTCCTTATTTCTGGCTAGGCAGTTCTGTTAATGGTAATTCCGAAGCATGATGATAGTCTAAGCACCATTTTAAGCACTTTCTACATACGTGTTGACTAGATCAGTCATCATGATGGTATAGTAAATATCAAATGGATGCTGGATTTGACTGGGTATGGAATACATTGCATAGATTTGGACAGGTGACAGATCTAATGTCTGTTTTTCTTTTTTTTTTTTCTCCATTGTAAAATGAGGATAGTACTACATCTGCATCACTGGGGTGCTGTGATGCCTTAATGTCAGCGCCTGACCCATAGGGTATGCACAGTACACATTGGCTATCAGTACCATACCCCATAGTAGGAAAGAGGTTAAGCAATTGTTAAGGTGCCAGGCCAGTAAATGAGTTGGAATTTTGAACTACAGAACTGAACTACAGAATTCACTTAAACATTATGTTCTGTAGCTTTGCTTCACAGCATATACACCCATCATTCCTCTTTGATATCCCTCTCTCCACTAAGGAATGGTTTATATCATAAGGACTATTAGTAGCTGGCTTAGTTAGGTTTGTCAATGTAACACAGGGAGTCTGAGAAAGGAGTCTAAACCAAGGAATTTCTCAGAGCTGTGGGCATCTCTGTGGGAAATTGTCTTGATTATTAATTGATGTAGGAGGGCTCAGCCCACTGTAGGTGACAGCATTCCCTGGTCAGGTGGTCCTGCACTGGTTAAGAAAGCTGGCTAAAGATGAGCCTGGGAGTAAGCCAGCAAGCAGCATTCCCCATGGTTTCTGATTTAAGCTCCAGCTTGAGCTCCAGTCCTGACTTCCACGATGTGAACTGTGACCTAGAACTGTAAGCCAGATAAATCCTTTCCTTTTCTAAGTTGTTTTTGGTCAGAGTGTTTTATCACAGCCACAGGATGAAATTAGGACAGCAACTGCCCTCACTTCCTGCTGAGATGCCAGACAAGCCACCTACCTACATGGAGCCTCTAGATGCTTGATTTGGTTCCCAGCCAGGAGATGAACTATGCTCATCAGATGCCCATCCTGGGCTCTGGACACTTGGAGTGAAATGCCCAAGTTAGTATTATGGTCAGAATCTGAAATATCTCCCTCAGGCTCACCTTATAAATGTTCCTTCCCCCCAATGGTGCTAATTGGGAGGTCGTGCAACCTTTCGGAAGTTGGGTCCAGTTATCGGATACAGGTTGCTAGAGATGGGCCTATCCCTTGCCCCTTGTTCCTGTCTCTTTCACCTCATGCTCTGCCATGAAGGGAGGAATTGCTTCTACTGCACACTCCTGCAATGTCACATCCCAAGCTTCTCTATCATTGCTTCCCCACAATGACAGACCAAAACCAAAATAAATCATTCCTTCTGTAAGTTGCTTCTGTCAGAGGAGTTAGTCACAGTGATGATGCCAGAAAATACTAGAACAAGTAGACAGAGTCAGTTTCTCAGGAGTAAGTTACCTAGATTGAGGTCCTTTGAGAAGGGTGGGACACTACATTTTTTTCTATAACCAGGGAGATTTCTAAAGAGGCATAAATGTTCTTAAGGTGACAGAGCTGGCTGAGAGATCCAGGATCTACCCAGAGATCACTTCCTAGTGGAAGGAGTTAGCATTCTGTGTGTGGATTATGTTTTTGGGTTGGTGGGGATTCTTCTTGTGGTTCATGATGATTATTAGCATTGAATCAGGCTAAAGCATCAGATAAAAAGGTCTCTGGACTAGTAGAGGAAAGAAAAGAATTAATGAGTAGTTACTAAATGACAGAAAGACCTATTCTAAATCCTAGGGCATTGGCATGGATACCCTGCTCCCTCCTGGAGCTTAGAATCTTGCAGAATGAAGAATGTAGGGAAGCTACTTTTAGATTTGTTTCTTTAATCTCCAAGGGCTAGGGATGCATTTCCATCAAGAATATGGAGACTAAAGCCCAGGAGAGAGAGTTATTTTGCAGATATCACAGCTCCATTCAGAGAAAAAGGTGGGTACATAGTCAGTGCCTTCTAGAAGCACTTCGTCCATTGGTCATGGAATCTGCTCTGCCATTCAGTCTGTGGTGAGCTTTAGAACTAACATTTGGTTAAAGAATGGAAGCAGACTTGTGAGATTTTTGACTCACACTTGATTGTTCAGGAAAAGCAGTCCCCTGATTTCATCTAGCTGTCTAAAAATTGCCAGCACTGGAGTTCCCAGGTTGTTTCTCTTGCTCAACCAGGCATCTTAGGCACAGTTATTTCTGAATAACAATACTTTTTCTACCCAGGCTCTTCAAAGGTATATGTTAATTTATGAAATCATTTCCCCGTTAATCCTCTCCACTAAGGCCCAGAGAGAAGATTCTCACTGAAACTCTCTGAGTTATAAAAGCAGCTATAAACTTCAAACCCACACTAGAAAATAGGAAAAGGAAGGATGTTAATGAGAACAGGCTCGCAAGAACTTCACAGACCAGCAACTGCAAGTCTTCGTCTGTCACAACAGAGCTTTGCTCCGAAATCTCAAGTCTTTCACATCTTGCCTGAAATTGCGCCTTTCTTCTGAGAGTTCACTGGCAAACTTGCCTTCTTCCATTAATGCTACATTTTTCCTTCCCTGTTTTTTCCCCGTCCATAGCTCAAAACAGTCACCTGTCTGATAAAATTAATTTTATTATTTTTTTTATTGCCAGCCCTCTTGAGTGCAGTCTTTTGAAGGAACATATTTTTCTTTCATTGTGTGTGTGTATGTGTGCAAGCACACATGTATGTATTTGTACTTGTGAAGAGGTCTTTTTACCTTGAGGTGGAGTCTCTCATTGGACCTGGAGCTTACTGATCAGCGAGCCTGGCTAGCCAGCAAGCCTCCTCAGTTCTGTGGTTATAGGCATGCTTGGCCACACCTGGCTTTTCACATGGGTTCTGGTCAGTGAACTAAGGTCCTCATGTTTGTGCAGCCAACGCTTCCCTAACAGCCATCTATCCAGACCACCTTTCAGTTTTCATTGTTTATCCCCGCTGCTTTGTCTTGGTGTATAGCTGGCACTCCATTGAGCTCTTTTGATGTGATGAACTCTTGTTTGACTGGTGAGAGCAGAGAGTCTCGTGTGTGTTGTTTTGCCTCCTTTCATAGTTATTATTTAGCCTGTTAAGTTTCTGAGATATCTTTCTGCTATTACACACAGATCTAATTAATTTCTCTTGGCACACTATTAATTATTTGAATATGTCAGTTCTATTTTTTTCCAGTTTACTATAGCTGGGTGTTTAATCTACTTTTTATAGCCATATAGGAGCTTGGTGCTGAGTGTGCTTTAAGTTGGCTGTGAAATGCAGAAATCAGTTAAGGCCAGGAGACTAAGAACAAAAGGAACTGAGAACTTCATTCCTCTGTTCATGGACTACTCTCAGGGCGTGTCTTCTCTCAACTGGATGTGAGGACAGGCCTGAGAGAGAAGAGGGAGGGGCTTCTTAAGGAGTGCTGTGTTCACAAAGGGAAGTTCTATTATTCCTAAAGAGTGTGTGTGTGTGTGTGTGTGTGTGTGTGTGTGTGTGTGTGTATGCACATGCATGCATGTGTAAGGGTGAAGTAGCAAGTCCTTTTTCTATGTCTAGGGAAGGAGCTCAAAAGGAACTCAGAGCCCCATGGAACCCTGACCCCCTCCCACCCACAGTGTATTTTAAGCTTGAGAGCCTCTATTGTGAATGTTATGAAAGTTGGGGGTCCTCTGGGATGTTAGAGGGAGCAGAGTAGCAGGTCTGAAAGAAGAAGACAGACGAATTCTTGTGCTCGGTGTGGCAAAGCTATGCTCTACTCTTTCTATCTTTTAGATGAAGTATGCATTTGGGGTACAGTCTTGTTTAAATATTTGGGTGGGGCTTTGTGCACTCACTATTGGCCTCTCATTTTTCATCATTGACTTGAAGGTTGTTCTCTTTCTTCTCATTTAACCATATTTTTAAAGGCACAAAGTTTTAAATAAAATGGCCGACTTACTACCAGGAAAACAATGCCTTTAAAATTGTAAGATGATGAAAATTATGCTGTATTCAGGAGTTCTAGTAGGATAAAAGTGATTTTTGATCACATTTTTAAACAAAATAGTTGTACTTGAGGTTTGAATACAACACCTAGAATAATTTTTAGATGCATTAAGAAGTCTCCAAGCTGCTTTTATGAAGTCTTGTATGTGATTTTTAAAAATTCATTTAAAAATTCATACCAAAAATATGTTTGAGGATTAAAAGCACAAATCCTCATGCAATATCAAAGCATCAGTTGAATCTACTCAGTTAATAAACTGTTTCCTGCTGAATCAAATTACTTGCCTCCTCTGATGATGCCATGTCTGATGTGATCACATGGTCTGCCCCAGAGTATCTCCATCTAAAATGCCATCCCACTATTATGTTTTCTTTGAGGCCTGGGACAGCTAATGATTGTGAGCATTTGTTAGAAGACACAACATGTTAATTACAGTTATAAGGACTTCAAGCCAGACATTTAAGATTCTGACTACTCTCCTACCGACTCCCTCCAACTCTTCCAAATCTGCTCATTGAAATTGGTGTTTGAATTAGCTTCTATTGCCAAAGTTTTGATTAAGTAAATGTCATAGCTAGAAATTTAATTAGAAGCACTTATCAAATTGCAGCCAACTGATATTGATCTCTAAGTGCAACCTATATATTCAGTGCAGCATACAGGGTGCAGGCTTGCTAGCTATGAAATGAAATGTAGTCATAAATTGGGTATGCTACATTTCTCAGCAGGCTTTTAACTTCCATTAAATGGATTACCGAAGTGGGGGCAGGTTGGTGGAGAGAGGCTGGGAATGCTGCAGACTTTTAAATGTATGATATTCTCAATGTGCAGAGGGTGTCACACTCTTATGAATTCTTTACTAAGGGGTTTCTCTACTGCCCATCATCAGACTCCACTGGCTTTTGTAACTTACTGCACTGAAGGTTGGTTCTTCTCCAGGGAAATGCCAGGGTAAGAAGAATTTCCTCTATGTCACAGATCCATGTGACGTCCCATCCAATCACAAGATATTAGTGGAACTGCTGCCAACATGTCCCTACCGCCCTTGGCCATCACCTTCAATTAGAGAGAACAGGTGTCCCATCAGACAGTTGTAACAGCTCAGGAGGCTTGTGCAGCTGCCAGATTAGTGCCAAGACTCACAAATGAGTGGCCAGATTGCTGCCCCAGGGCACAGAGGTTCTGAATTCCCTGTGCAGGGGCAATTACCTCCACCTCAGAAGGTGTAAAAGAACTGTTGAGGCTTTCTCCCATGGCTGTCCTTGCCAGGGCAGAGTGAAGCCCCGAATTAATTGGATGTCAGCCATGACTTTCCTGTCAAGAGGACTGTGGTAACTGGGTCATTCTTATTTTAATCCTAGGTAAAGAAATTGGGGGATTAAAATAAGTGCCTGAGTATTTCCAGGGAAAACTAGAGTGGAAACTGAGGTTCACAGATAGAGGAGAGCTGTTGGCTAAATCTTGACTTACTCTCACTTTGTTCTGTTTTTTTTTTCTCTCTCTCCCCTCTTCTCTGCTCCTGCTCTTAGCCCAAACATGACATACTATTGAAAAGAGCATTGGAATGACAGAGATTAATTTCATGCTTCCAGTTTCTACCTATTCTCTAGCAGAATAGGATAAATCACTTTGTTTGTTGAATCTCCATCTTCTCAAGTAATACACAGATTGTCAGAGTTGATGAGTCAGATAACGAAAGAAGTCTTGTGCATGGTGCATTATTGGCTCATGACTAAGGACCAATGCCTTTGTCTTTCCCAATATCAGCTATCCATCTGATGCACACTCCTGGTCTATTCAAGCTTAGCCTTATGCTCTTTGACCATTCTGGATTATTAAAAATAATAAGGACTACTAAACACTGCTCAACTCTTGAGTTGAACTCTGTAGCTGTTATGTCATTTACAGTCTGACTATTTGGTGAATTCACTCATTTAAAAATTATTCCATAACCCGTACCATATTCTCTGCATTGGCTGTTTCAGGATATGGAGGAGAGAAAGTCTTTTCTAAGAGAAAAATAAGAATTCTGAGAAGGCAGAAATATTTCTCAAAGAAAGAGAAATGGGATACATTTATATGGTAATTTGTGTAAAGTTAGCCTTCTGTAAAATAGTAGTAATGTTTTCAAAAACATTTTTTCTTCTGCTTTGTCAAGGCAAGTGTTTTTTAGGAGTCTGTTTGTGTGTGTTCATGTGTGCAGGTGTATGTTGTATGCACATATTTGTGGGAGCCAAAGGACAATGTAGGGAATTGTTCCTTGGACCTTCACTAACTGACTGGTCTGGCTAGCTAGTGAGCTCTAGGAATTGACCTATCTCCACTCCCCCAGGACTGGGATCACAAGTATGCACACTTGCCTGCCTGTCTCTTCTACCTAGGTTCTGGGTGCCAAACTCAGGCCCTCATTCTTTCAAGGCAATCACTTTACTTGTGGTGTTCTCTCTCCACACTCAAGACAGATATCTGTATATTTCTGGCAGCAGCTAAAAAGGTACAAAGACAGGCACACAGACTCTGGCTTATAATTAGAATCAATTACTCAGATACTCCACCTCAGTTTCCTCATTTTGTAAGTGGG